>JBBBDQ010002133.1:0-13151 GCA_037127315.1 Ascarosepion bandense | reverse complement strand
GTCCCTTCAAATAATTTGGATTGATTTCATCTCTTTTATCCTGGTTCCTCTATTCAGTTCTATAGCCTTAGTTCTCAAGAAAATCCCTCTTTCCTAATTTTTCTATTATACATGCATGCATGAGGGAATTCCCTTCAAATAATTTGGATTGATTTCATCTCTTTTATCCTGGTTCCTATATTCAGTTCTATAGGCTTAGTTGTTAAGAAAATCCCTCTTTCCTAATTTTTCTATTATACGTGCATGCTTGAGGCAAGTCCCTTCAAATAATTTGGATTGATTTCATCTCTTTTATCCTGGTTCCTATATTCAGTTCTATAGCCTTAGTTCTCAAGAAAATGCCTCTTTCCTAATTTTTCTATTATACGTGCGTGCTTGAGCCAATTCCCTTCAAATAATTTGGATTGATTTCATCTCTTTTATACTGGTTCCTATATTCAGTTCTATAGGCTTAGTTCTCAAGAAAATGCCTCTTTCCTAATTTTTCTATTATACGTGCATGCTTGAGGCAATTCCCTTCAAATAATTTGGATTGATTTCATCTCTTTTATCCTGGTTCCTATATTCAGTTCTATAGGCTTAGTTCTCAATAAAATCCCTCTTTCCGAATTTTTCTATTATACGTGCGTGTTTGAGGCAATTCCCTTCAAATAATTTGAATTGATTTCATCTCTTTTATCCTGGTTCCTATATTCAGTTCTATAGGCTTAGTTCTCAAGAAAATCCCTCTTTCCTAATTTTTCTATTATATGTGCGTGCTTGAGCCAGTTCCCTTCAAATAATTTGGATTGATTTCATCTCTTTTATCCTGGTTCCTATATTCAGTTCTATAGGCTTAGTTCTCAAGAAAATCCCTCTTTCCTAATTTTTCTATTATACGTGCGTGCTTGAGCCAATTCCCTTCAAATAATTTGGATTGATTTCATCACTTTTATACTGGTTCCTCTATTCAGTTCTATAGCCTTAGTTCTCAAGAAAATCCCTCTTTCCTAATTTTTCTATTATACATGCATGCTTGAGGGAATTCCCTTCAAATAATTTGGATTGATTTCATCTCTTTTATCCTGGTTCCTATATTCAGTTCTATAGGCTTAGTTGTTAAGAAAATCCCTCTTTCCTAATTTTTCTATTATACGTGCGTGCTTGAGGCAAGTCCCTTCAAATAATTTGGATTGATTTCATCTCTTTTATCCTGGTTCCTATATTCAGTTCTATAGCCTTAGTTCTCAAGAAAATCCCTCTTTCCTAATTTTTCTATTATACGTGCGTGCTTGAGCCAATTCCCTTCAAATAATTTGGATTGATTTCATCACTTTTATACTGGTTCCTCTATTCAGTTCTATAGCCTTAGTTCTCAAGAAAATCCCTCTTTCCTAATTTTTCTATTATACATGCATGCTTGAGGGAATTCCCTTCAAATAATTTGGATTGATTTCATCTCTTTTATCCTGGTTCCTATATTCAGTTCTATAGCCTTAGTTGTCAAGAAAATCCCTCTTTCCTAATTTTTCTATTATACATGCATGCTTGAGGCAATTCCCTTCAAATAATTTGGATTGATTTCATCACTTTTATACTGGTTCCTCTATTCAGTTCTATGGCCTTAGTTCTCAAGAAATCCCTCTTTCCTAATTTTTCTATTATACGTGCATGCTTGAGGCAATTCCCTTCAAATAATTTGGATTGATTTCATCTCTTTTATCCTGGTTCCTATATTCAGATCTATAGCCTTAGTTCTCAAGAAAATCCCTCTTTCCTAATTTTTCTATTATACGTGCATGCTTGAGGCAATTCCCTTCAAATAATTTGGATTGATTTCATCTCTTTTATCCTGGTTCCTATATTCAGTTCTATAGGCTTAGTTCTCAAGAAAATCCCTCTTTCCTAATTTTTCTATTATACGTGCATGCTTGAGGCAATTCCCTTCAAATAATTTGAATTGATTTCATCTCTTTTATCCTGCTTCCTATATTCAGTTCTATAGGCTTAGTTCTCAAGAAAATCCCTCTTTCCTAATTTTTCTATTATACGTGCATGCTTGAGGCAATTCCCTTCAAATAATTTGGATTGATTTCATCTCTTTTATCCTGTACCTATTATCAGCTCCATACGCTTAGTTTTTCACAACATATTTGGTTTTTGTTGTTCTTTCAGTTGGGACTTTGTTATGTAATTTTAATATTCTCGTATTATAATTTGGTGTTAGATGATGTCAGTTGAATACTGAAACCACTAGTACTGAAATTAAAAAATAAAAATAAACTGATATATAATTTATCATCATTTTAATGTTTTTCAATCCCAAGATCCTCAGAAGATAATTCGTGGGCAACAGAAACTCATTCAACAATTTAACTATAAACCACCCCACATGGGCACACACATTTATACTTACAACAAATTTGTGGTAAACGCAATCACAGATTGCAAAACATAAATGCAAGACACTTTGCAAAATCTCAAAAAGTCTTCACAACAGTATGAAACAGTAAATCATCAAACTTTCTCAGAATATACAGCACACATGAAAATAACGTGAAAACATGCTATTACTTTTAATACTTTGTAATGTTTTTGCCTTGGTTAGCAGGCAAGTAATGCTCTCTTCATCAGTGCTACTACTATGTGACCATGTTTTTTCTCTTAATCACAATCATACATGATTTTTTGAAACTATGTTTTCTTTTATTGCCACTGCTATCACCATCACAAATAAACTCTTGTTTTAAATTCCACTTTCGACTTGCATACACAAATATTCTAACTTTTCTGGAAACATAATATTTCAGATCTCAACAAAGAGATTAAAAACATGCTAAAATGCATAAAACCTTTCTGCATGAAATGATTTTCTATTATACTATTATTTTTTTAATTTTTTTTTTTAATAAGCATTTCACCCCTAGCAAGGCATTTCACTGCCACTACTGCACAGGGGGCTATATAGAGTGGAGAAAGGATGGTAAAATATAGGAAATGTCAGAGGGTGGGTGATAGGCGGGTAAGGATACCGAGAATGAGGGTTGGGTAGATGAGAGTATTCTGAGAATAATTGGAAGTTAGTGTAATAGGAGGTGTCTATTGACCCTACATTTAAACACCTGGAGAGTGTAGCTGTCGGAAAAGCAGACTTGTGGAAGGGAGTTCCACAGGTGGGAAGTGCGAGAAAAGAAGCTGTTGGAGTAGAATTTACGGTTATATCTTATTTCTTTAAATGTGAAAGGGTGGGACCTAGTTGCTAATCTAGTATCTCATGTAAATTCCTGCTTAGGCGGCACCATTGATCTAAGCTCATCGGAGCAGAAGCCATGAAAGTACTTGTAGAAGAGGCACAGGGAAGCCACATCACGCCTGTGAGAGAGTGGTTGCAGCCGGTCTGCCAAGTCAGTATCAACCATGTTACAGATCCTCCTTTGTATTTTGTCAAGAAGCCCAAGGAGAGCAGCAGGGGCACCCGACCAGATATGGCAGCAATATTCAATACACGGGCGGATGGTAGATTTGTATATGTACAGAATAGATTCAGGTGGGAAAAACTTCCGGGCCCTGCACAGAAAGCCGACTTTCATAGCAGCAGATTTGGCAATGGATTCGATATAGTCATTCCATTTGAGGTCCACCGAAAGTGTAAGGCCAAGGAGGCATAGTATTTTACTCTCTGGGAGGCTAGCCTGTCCCATAAACAATGAATATACAACAAAACAGGTGGAAAGTTTTGCCAAATACAAGTTTCATTAAACAGTTATGAAAACTACTAGTTTCTTGTCTTTTTTTCTCTTTTCTGTCTTTTCACCAAAGAAAAAATTTACTAATTTTCTTTTAACTGATTTGGAAGCCACAACAAAAAATGTTACTAGTTTCAGATGCATAGAAAATGCAACCAGTTTTCTTCAGAATACTACTCAGAATTCACAAAGAAATGTACAAAGACCACAAAATAAAATATCTGCAAACACAAGGTATTACTCAAATCCAGAAGTCAACTTTCAACTCTTTTTAACAGAACAGTAAAAAAGTGAAATGCTGTACAGTCTCTCATAGACTTAACAAAATTTTCTTTCTTTCTTACACTGTTATATAACAACACATGAAAATATAAGTCTTGTTGAAATTTCTTATTTCTTTTTACCTGTCATTTAGATGTGTAAATTTTGTTTGCCCCTGCTTTTTGTGTATTGCAGATCAGTAGTGCAATCAGATCAAGATGAGTGAGTTTCATAATGACATGTTAAGTCTCCAGAAACTGATTAATATTGGAAAGATCTTTAAAATATTCATGCCATGGCTAGGACTCATATGTTGGTTATTTGAAGTTTTCACAATCATACAATATTGGGATTTGAGAATTCTATCTGTAAAATTCACACCAACATCGATTTTTTTCTATCAGGGAGAAATTACTATTTCAAGTTTTCACAATCATGCAATTTATTGGGAGCTGAGTATTATATTTGTAGAATCTGAGCTGACATCCATTTTGCTCTACCAGGAAAAATTATTTCAAGTTTTCACAATCATGCAATTTATAGTAAGTTAAGAATTGTAATTGTACAATCCCAACCAACATCCATTTTTTGCTATCAGGAAGAAATTGTTCAAGTTTCTGCAATCATGTAATCTACCAGGAGTTGAGAATTTTATCTGTAAAGTCCCAACTGACACCCATCTTTGCTCTATCAAGGAGAAATAATTATTTCAAGTTTTCACAATCATGTAATTTATTGGGAGTTGAGAATTGTATCTCTAGAGCTCCAACAGACATTCATTTTGTTCATTCAGGGAGAAATTATTATTTCAAGTTTTCACAATCATGTAATTTATTGGGAGTTGAGAATTGTATCTGTAGAGCTCCAACTGACATTCATTTTGTTCATTCAGGGAGAAATTATTATTTCAAGTTTTTGCATTCATACAATTTATTGGGAGTTGAGAATTGTATTTGTAGAATTCCCACTGACACCCTTTTTGCTCAATCAGGTAGAAATTATTATTCTCCATATAAATTTATGTTATTCCTATCCATATTTATGATAGTATTTTAGAAGTATTAGTAAGATATATGATAGACCTATAGTGCTTTTGGGGTTAGTTGTATCTTCTGTATTAGGCAGGATATATGTTACTCCTTTTGTAAGACAGTCAGATGTTTACTCAGCTGAGAACATTATTTCATTAAACAAATTCACTAGCATATTAAAAAAGAAGACAAGCAAAAATTGGGTGTCTTATCAACACAGGAATTTTCTATTTGTATGGTTTATTTTCAGAACATCTTTCCATTTGAAAATATTATTTATATCTTGTCACTGCAATTCTTTCTCCCACTCTAATTTTGCAAATTTCAAGTGTTATTTTTTAAAACCTTTTTGTCTTTGCAGTTTTTATTCAAATTTTTCTTCAATTTATCTTTAACTTTAATTTCCTGTTTTACTGCGTCTTACAATATTTTTTTTATTTACATCTGACAGAAATATTTTATTTTTCTTAAAAGATTTGTTTCTCTTTCCACATATACTTTTTTTTAATTCTGTTTTAATATTTTCTTAAACCTTTTTGGCCAGATGCATGCAAATGCATTGGCAAGATTCCCAAATCCACTGTCCAGGAGTGTTTGAATGTACTCATAATTGGTTAGCACTGTACCCCAATAAAAAGTATTAGGCAGTAATATCATCACATGATTAACTAAAGGCATTAAAAATCTACAATATTTTTGGGTAATCATGGCACATAACTAATAGTACCACAAAGTTTAGTACATTGTATATTTGTCTTTTCTGGTGCTACCATTTTTACATCCTTCAAATTCATCTACTATTATTATTTTAGTTTTTATAAACTGCATTTCTTCTTTAATTTTCATTTTAATTTCTGGCTATTTAGGCATGTTTGCGTTTCTTAGTTTTTTTTTTTTTTGGTTTTAATGTATTTTGTTTTTGTAATTTCTTCCTTATATACACTAACAGTACAAAGCACAGAAGAAGAAACTGATTTTGATAACGCACTGGATAATACCAAAATTCAATGTAAATCATTGGCAATTACTAAAGTAAGCAGGAAACAAAATGATGAAATAGTTCTCAAGAACGAATTAGGTACCCATCACAAGCAGAGAGAAAAATAGGTCCAATAGTGCTTAGCAAACAACCAATTAATAACCAAAATCTCTTTTCAAGAACACCCAAGATGCTTTTGAGCATGGAGAGGTTCAAGAGCAAACACAAAAGACCATAGGAACATAATAATAAAAAGGTTTAGAATTGTAGTTTTACATTTTACAAAACTTATTCAAATACCAACTAAGGGAATAACCACCTTCTAGTCATACAAAAAATGAATAAAATTATGACAAAATTAAAGAAAATGAAAGCAATGCGTAAGCTACAATATGACATACTCTTCAAATGCAACTTTCAAAGATATGCATGATATCAGAGGAATGGTACATAATAGAGAATATTAAACACAAATATTAGAAACAAATGCAGGCAACCAAAAGAGGAATACTTCAATGAAAAGTTTGCAGAGATAAAAAGAATAAGCATCATAAATATGACAGGTGTGGATAAAATAATAAAAACAATAAAATAAAAGATTTTCTCAACAGGCGACATAAAATTTATAAAGGTAATAAAGAAAACAAATATCAAAGATGGAATGAATGCATCAGAGAACATTTTCATAATAAAATATTATGTCCGGTGAATAAGAAAAGGAAGGTTGAACATATGAGAGAAGTTTTAATTTTGGTTTATATGACCTGTGAATAAAAAAAGAAACGTAGACTGTATGGGAGAAGTTTCAATTTTGGATAATATGTCCTGTGAATCAAAAAAAAAAGAAAGGTTGAACGTAGGAGATGAGTATCAATGTTGCGTAATATGTCCGGTGAATAAGAAAAGGAAGGTTGAACATAGGAGAGACGTTTCAATTTTGGTTTATATGACCTGTGAATAAAAAAAGAAACGTAGACTGTATGGGAGAAGTTTCAATTTTGGATAATATGTCCTGTGAATCAAAAAAAAAAAAGAAAGGTTGAACGTAGGAGATGAGTTTCAATGTTGCGTAATATGTCCGGTGAATAAGAAAAGGAAGGTTGAACGTATGAGAGTAGTTTTAATTTTGGTTTATATGACCTGTGAATAAAAAAAGAAACATAGACTGTATGGGAGAAGTTTCAATTTTGGATAATATGTCCTGTGAATCAAAAAACAAGAAAGGTTGACCGTAGGAGATGAGTTTCAATATTGCGTAATATGTCCGGTGAATAAGAAAAGGAAGGCTGAACGTATGAGAGAAGTTTTCATTTTGGTTTATATGACCTGTGAATGAAAAAAGAAACGTAGACTGTATGGGAGAAGTTTCAATTTTGGATAATATGTACTGTGAATGAAAAAAAAAGAACGGTTGAACGTAGGAGATGAGTTTCAATGTTGCGTAATATGTCCGGTGAATAAGAAAAGGAAGGCTGAACGTATGAGAGAAGTTTTCATTTTGGTTTATATGACCTGTGAATGAAAAAAGAAACGTAGACTGTATGGGAGAAGTTTCAATTTTGGATAATATGTACTGTGAATGAAAAAAAAAGAACGGTTGAACGTAGGAGATGAGTTTCAATGTTGCGTAATATGTCCGGTGAATAAGAAAAGGAAGGTTGAACGTTTGAGAGAAGTTTTAATTTTGGTTTATATGACCTGTGAATGAAAAAAGAAACGTAGACTGTATGGGAGAACTTTCAATTTTGGATAATATGTACTGTGAATGAAAAAAAAGAACGGTTGAACGTAGGAGATGAGTTTCAATGTTGCGTAATATGTCCGGTGAATAAGAAAAGGAAGGCTGAACGTATGAGAGAAGTTTTCATTTTGGTTTATATGACCTGTGAATGAAAAAAGAAACGTAGACTGTATGGGAGAAGTTTCAATTTTGGATAATATGTACTGTGAATGAAAAAAAAAGAACGGTTGAACGTAGGAGATGAGTTTCAATGTTGCGTAATATGTCCGGTGAATAAGAAAAGGAAGGTTGAACGTTTGAGAGAAGTTTTAATTTTGGTTTATATGACCTGTGAATGAAAAAAGAAACGTAGACTGTATGGGAGAAGTTTCAATTTGGGGTAATATGTCTTGTGAATCAAAAAAAAAGAAAGGTTGAACGTAGGAGATGAGTTTCAATGTTGCGTAATATGTCCGGTGAATAAGAAAAGGAAGGTTCAACGTATGAGAGAAATTTTAATTTTGGTTTATATGACCTGTGAATAAAGAAAGAAACGCAGACTCTATGGGAGAAGTTTCAATTTTGGATAATATGACCTGTGAATGAAAAAAAAAAAAAGAAAGGTGGAACGTAGGAGATGAGTTTCAATGTTGCGTAATATGTCCGGTGAATAAGAAAAGGAAGGTTGAATATATGAGAGACGTTTCAATTTTGGTTTATATGACCTGTGAATAAAAAAAGAAACGTATACTGTATGGGAGAAGTTTCAATTTTGGATAATATGTCCTGTGAATCAAAAAAAAAAAAAGAAAGGTTGAACGTAGGAGATGAGTTTCAATGTTGCGTAATATGTCCGGTGAATAAGAAAAGGAAGGTTGAACATAGGAGAGAAGTTTTAATTTTGTTTTATATGACCTGTGAATAAAAAAAGAAACGTAGACTGTATGGGAGAAGTTTCAATTTTGGATAATATGTCCTGTGAATAAAAAAAAAGAAAGGTTGAACGTAGGAGATGAGTTTCAATGTTGCGTAATATGTCCGGTGAATAAGAAAAGGAAGGTTGAACATATGAGAGAAGTTTTAATTTTGGTTTATATGACCTGTGAATAAAAAAAGAAATGTAGACTGTATGGGAGAAGTTTCAATTTTGGATAATATGTCCTGTGAATCAAAAAAAAAGAAAGGTTGAACGTAGGAGATGAGTTTCAATGTTGCGTAATATGTCCGGTGAATAAGAAAAGGAAGGTTGAACGTATGAGAGAAATTTTAATTTTGGTTTATATGACCTGTGAATAAAGAAAGAAACGTAGACTCTATGGGAGAAGTTTCAATTTGGGATAATATGACCTGTGAATGAAAAAAAAAAAAGAAAGGTGGAACGTAGGAGATGAGTTTCAATGTTGCGTAATATGTCCGGTGAATAAGAAAAGGAAGGTTGAATATGTGAGAGACGTTTCAATTTTGGTTTATATGACCTGTGAATAAAAAAAGAAACGTATACTGTATGGGAGAAGTTTCAATTTTGGATAATATGTCCTGTGAATCAAAAAAAAAAAAGAAAGGTTGAACGTAGGAGATGAGTTTCAATGTTGCGTAATATGTCCGGTGAATAAGAAAAGGAAGGTTGAACATAGGAGAGACGTTTCAATTTTGGTTTATATGACCTGTGAATAAAAAAAGAAACGTAGACTGTATGGGAGAAGTTTCAATTTTGGATAATATGTCCTGTGAATAAAAAAAAAAGAAAGGTTGAACGTAGGAGATGAGTTTCAATGTTGCGTAATATGTCCGGTGAATAAGAAAAGGAAGGTTGAACATATGAGAGAAGTTTTAATTTTGGTTTATATGACCTGTGAATAAAAAAAGAAACGTATACTGTATGGGAGAAGTTTCAATTTTGGATAATATGTCCTGTGAATCAAAAAAAAAAAAAGAAAGGTTGAACGTAGGAGATGAGTTTCAATGTTGCGTAATATGTCCGGTGAATAAGAAAAGGAAGGTTGAACATAGGAGAGACGTTCCAATTTTGGTTTATATGACCTGTGAATAAAAAAAGAAACGTAGACTGTATGGGAGAAGTTTCAATTTTGGATAATATGTCCTGTGAATAAAAAAAAAAGAAAGGTTGAACGTAGGAGATGAGTTTCAATGTTGCGTAATATGTCCGGTGAATAAGAAAAGGAAGGTTGAACATATGAGAGAAGTTTTAATTTTGGTTTATATGACCTGTGAATAAAAAAAGAAACGTAGACTGTAAGGGAGAAGTTTCAATTTTGGATAATATGTCCTGTGAATCAAAAAAAAAAAAAAGAAAGGTTGAACGTAGGAGATGAGTTTCAATGTTGCGTAATATGTCCGGTGAATAAGAAAACGAAGGTTGAACATAGGAGAGACGTTTCAATTTTGGTTTATATGACCTGTGAATAAAAAAGAAACGTAGACTGTATGGGAGAAGTTTCCATTTTGGATAATATGTCCTGTGAATAAAAAAAGAAAGAAAGGTTGAACGTAGGAGATGAGTTTCAATGTTGCGTAATATGTCCGGTGAATAAGAAAAGGAAGGTTGAACATAGGAGAGACGTTTCAATTTTGGTTTATATGACCTGTAAATAAAAAAAGAAACGTAGACTGTATGGGAGAAGTTTCAATTTTGGATAATATGTCCTGTGAATAAAAAAAAAAGAAAGGTTGAACGTAGGAGATGAGTTTCAATGTTGCGTAATATGTCCGGTGAATAAGAAAAGGAAGGTTGAACGTATGAGAGAAATTTTAATTTTGGTTTATATGACCAGTGAATAAAAAAGGAAAGGTAGACTGTATTGGAGAAGTTTCAATTTTGGATAATATGTCCTGTGAATAAAAAAAAAAGAAGAAAGGTTGAACGTAGGAGGTGAGTTTCAATGTTGCGTAATATGTCCGGTGAATAAGAAAAGGAAAGTTGAACATATGAGAGAAGTTTTAATTTTGGTTTATATGACCTGTGAATAAAAAAAGAAACGTATACTGTATGGGAGAAGTTTCAATTTTGGATAATATGTCCTGTGAATAAAAAAAAAAAAGAAAGGTTGAACGTAGGAGATGAGTTTCAATGTTGCGTAATATGTCCGGTGAATAAGAAAAGGAAGGTTGAACATATGAGAGAAGTTTTAATTTTGGTTTATATGACCTGTGAATAAAAAAAGAAATGTAGACTGTATGGGAGAAGTTTCAATGTTGCGTAATATGTCCGGTG
Organism: Ascarosepion bandense; assembly: GCA_037127315.1. Taxonomy (NCBI): domain Eukaryota; kingdom Metazoa; phylum Mollusca; class Cephalopoda; order Sepiida; family Sepiidae; genus Ascarosepion; species Ascarosepion bandense. The sequence goes on along the minus strand of JBBBDQ010002133.1, from coordinate 2,203 downwards.
AATAAGAAAAGGAAGGTTGAACATATGAGAGAAGTTTTAATTTTGGTTTATATGACCTGTGAATAAAAAAAGAAACGTATACTGTATGGGAGAAGTTTCAATTTTGGATAATATGTCCTGTGAATCAAAAAAAATAAGAGAAAGGTTGAACGTAGGAGATGAGTTTCAATGTTGCGTAATATGTCCGGTGAATAAAAAAGGAAGGTTGAACATAAAAGAGACATTTCAATTTTGATTTATATGACCAGTGAATAAAAAAAGAAACGTAGACTGTATGGGAGAACTTTCAATTTTGGATAATATGTCCTGTGAATCAAAAAAAAAAAGAAAGGTTGAACGTAGGAGATGAGTTTCAATGTTGCGTAATATGTCCGGTGAATAAGAAAAGGAAGGTTGAACATATGAGAGAAGATTTAATTTTGGTTTATATGACCTGTGAATAATAAAAGAAACGTAGACTGTATGGGAGAAGTTTCAGTTTTGGATAATATGTCCTGTGAATCAAAAAAAAAAAAGAAAGGTTAAACGTAGGAGATCAGTTTCAATGTTGCGTAATATGTCCGGTGAATAAGAAAAGGAAGGTTGAACGTATGAGAGAAGTTTTACTTTTGGTATATATGACCTGAGAATAAAAAAAAGAAACGTAGACTGTATGGGAGAAGTTTCAATTTTGGATATGTTCTGTGAATAAAAAAAAAAGGAAAGGTTGAACGTAGGAGATGAGTTTCAATGTTGCGTAATATGTCCGGTGAATAAGAAAAGGAAGGTTGAACATATGAGAGAAGTTTTTATTTTGGTTTATATGACCTGTGAATAATAAAAGAAACGTATATTGTATGGGAGAAGTTTCAATTTTGGATAATATGTCCTGTGAATCAAAAAAAAAAAAAAAAAAAAGAAAGGTTGAACGTAGGAGATGAGTTTCAATGTTGCGTAATATGTCCGGTGAATAAGAAAAGGAAGGTTGAATACATGAGAGACGTTTCAATTTTGGTTTATATGACCTCTGAATAAAAAAGAAACGTAGACTGTATGGGAGAAGTTTCAATTTTGGATAATATGTCCTGTGAATCAAAAAAAACAAAAGAAAGGTTGAACGTAGGAGATGAGTTTCAATGTTGCGTAATATGTCCGGTGAACAAGAAAAGGAAGGTTGAACATATGAGAGAAGTTTTAATTTTGGTTTATATGACCTGTGAATAATAAAAGAAACGTATACTGTATGGGAGAAGTTTCAATTTTGGATAATATGTCCTGTGAATCAAAGAAAAAGAAAGGTTGAACGTAGGAGATGAGTTTCAATGTTGCGTAATATGTCCGGTGAATAAGAAAAGGAAGGTTGAACATTTGAGAGAAGTTTTAATTTTGGTTTATATGACCTGTGAATAAAAAAAGAAACATAGACTGTATGGGAGAAGTTTCAATTTTGGATAATATGTCCTGTGAAACAAAAAAAATAAAAGAAAGGTTGAACGTAGGAGATGAGTTTCAATGTTGCGTAATATGTCCGGTGAATAACAAAAGGAAGGTTGAACATAGGAGAGACGTTTCAATTTTGGTTTATATGACCTGTGAATAAAAAAAGAGACGTAGACTGTATGGGAGAAGTTTCAATTTTGGATAATATGTCCTGTGAATCAAAAAAAAAAAGAAAGGTTGAACGTAGGAGATGAGTTTCAATGTTGCGTAATATGTCCGGTGAATAAGAAAAGGTAGGTTGAACATATGAGAGAAGTTTTAATTTTGGTTTATATGACCTGTGAATAATAAAAGAAACGTATACTGTATGGGAGAAGTTTCAATTTTGGATAATATGTCCTGTGAATCAAAAAAAAAAGAAAGGTTGAATGTAGGAGATGAGTTTCAATGTTGCGTAATATGTCCGGTGAATAAGAAAAGGAAGGTTGAACGTATGAGAGAAGTTTTCCTTTTGTTATATATGACCTGAGAATAAAAAAAAAGAAACGTAGACTGTATGGGAGAAGTTTCAATTTTGGATAATATGTCCTGTGAATCAAAAAAAAAAGAAAGGTTGAACGTAGGAGATGAGTTTCAATGTTGCGTAATATGTCCGGTGAATAAGAAAAGGTAGGTTGAACATATGAGAGAAGTTTTAATTTTGGTTTATATGACCTGTGAATAATAAAAGAAACGTATACTGTATGGGAGAAGTTTCAATTTTGGATAATATGTCCTGTGAATA
>JBBBDQ010002131.1:0-49523 GCA_037127315.1 Ascarosepion bandense | reverse complement strand
TGTTGCGTAATATGTCCGGTGAATAAGAAAAGGAAGGTTGAACATTTGAGAGAAGTTTTAATTTTGGTTTATATGACCTGTGAATAAAAAAAGAAACGTAGACTGTATGGGAGAAGTTTCAATTTTGGATAATATGTCCTGTGAATCAAAAAAAAAGAAAGGTTGAACGTAGGAGATGACTTTCAATGCTGCGTAATATGTCCGGTCAATAAGAAAAGGAAGGTTGAACATTTGAGAGAAGTTTTAATTTTAGTTTATATGATCTGTGAATAAAAAAAGAAACGTAGACTGTATGGGAGAAGTTTCAGTTTTGGATAATATGACCTGTGAATGAAAACAAAAAAAGAAAGGTGGAACGTAGGAGATGAGTTTCAATGTTGCGTAATATATCCGGTGAATAAGAAAAGGATGGTTGAATATATGAGAGACGTTTCAATTTTGGTTTATATGACCTGTGAATAAAAAAAGAAACGTAGACTGTATGGGAGAAGTTTCAATTTCGGATAATATGTCCTGTGAATCAAAAAAAATAAAAGAAAGGTTGAACGTAGGAGATGAGTTTCAATGTTGCGTAATATGTCCGGTGAATAACAAAAGGAAGGTTGAACGCATGAGAAAGTTTTAATTTTGGTTTATATGACCTGTGAATAAAAAAAGAAACGTAGACTGTATGGGAGAAGTTTCAATTTTGGATAATATGTCCTGTGAATTAAAAAAAAAAAAAGAAAGGTTGAACGTAGGACATGAGTTTCAATGTTGCGTAATATGTCCGGTGAATAAGAAAAGGAAGGTTGAACATAGGAGAGACATTTCAATTTTGGTTTATATGACCTGTGAATAAAAAAAGAAACGTATACTGTATGGGAGAAGTTTCAATTTTGGATAATATGTCCTGTGAATCAAAAAAAAAAGAAAGGTTGAACGTAGGAGATGAGTTTCAATGTTGCGTAATATGTCCGGTGAATAAGAAAAGGAAGGTTGAACGTATGAGAGAAGTTTTACTTTTGGTATATATGACCTGAGAATAAAAAAAAGAAACGTAGACTGTATGGGAGAAGTTTCAATTTTGGATAATATGTCCTGTGAATAAAAAAAAAAAGAAAGGTTGAACGTAGGAGATGAGTTTCAATGTTGCGTAATATGTCCGGTGAATAAGAAAAGGAAGGTTGAATATATGAGAGACGTTTCAATTTTGGTTTATATGTCCTCTGAATAAAAAAAGAAACGTATACTGTATGGGAGAAGTTTCAATTTTGGATAATATGTCCTGTGAATCAAAACAAATGAAAGGTTGAACGTAGGAGATGAGTTTCAATGCTGCGTAATATGTCCAGTGAGTAAGAAAAGGAAGGTTGAACATATGAGAGAAGTTTTAATTTTGGTTTATATGACCTGTGAATAAAAAAAGAAACGTAGACTGTATGGGAGAAGTTTCAATTTTGGATAATATGTCCTGTGAATCAAAAAAAATAAGAGAAAGGTTGAACGTAGGAGATGAGTTTCAATGTTGCGTAATATGTCCGGTGAATAAGAAAAGGAAGGTTGAACATAGGAGAGACGTTTCAATTTTGGTTTATATGACCTGTGAATAAAAAAGAAACGTAGACTGTATGGGAGAAGTTTCAATTTTGGATAATATGTCCTGTGAATCAAAAAAAAAGAAAGGTTGAACGTAGGAGATGAGTTTCAATGTTGCGTAATATGTCCAGTGAATAAGAAAAGGAAGGTTGAACATATGAGAGAAGTTTTAATTTTGGTTTATATGACCTGTGAATAATAAAAGAAACGTATACTGTATGGGAGAAGTTTCAATTTTGGATAATATGTCCTGTGAATCAAAAAACAAAAAAAAAAGAACGGTTGAACGTAGGAGATGAGTTTCAATGTTGCGTAATATGTCCGGTGAATAAGAAAAGGAAGGTTGAATATATGAGAGACGTTTCAATTTTGTTTTATATGTCCTCTGAATAAAAAAAGAAACGTATACTGTATGGGAGAAGTTTCAATTTTGGATAATATGTCCTGTGAATCAAAAAAAAAGAAAGGTTGAACGTAGGAGATGAGTTTCAATGTTGCGTAATATATCCGGTGAATAAGAAAAGGAAGGTTGAACATTTGAGAGAAGTTTTAATTTTAGATTATATGACATGTGAATAAAAAAAAGAAACGTAGACTGTATGGGAGAAGTTTCAATTTTGGATAATATGTCCTGTGAATCACAAAAATAAAAGAAAGGTTGAACGTAGGAGATGAGTTTCAATGTTGCGTAATATGTCCGGTGAATAAGAAAAGGAAGGTTGAATATAGGAGAGACGTTTCAATTTTGGTTTATATGACCTGTGAATAAAACATAAACGTAGACTGTATGGGAGAAGTTTCAATTTTGGATAATATGTCCTGTGAATCAAAAAAAAATTAAGGTTGAACGTAGGAGATGAGTTTCAATGTTGCGTAATATGTCCGGTGAATAAGAAAAGGAAGGTTGAACATATGAGAGAAGTTTTAATTTTGGTTTATATGACCTGTGAATAAAAAAAGAAACGTAGACTGTATGGGAGAAGTTTCAATTTTGGATAATATGTCCTGTGAATAAAAAAAAATAAGAGAAAGGTTGAACGTAGGAGATGAGTTTCAATGTTGCGTAATATGTCCGGTGAATGAGAAAAGGAAGGTTGAACGTATGAGAGAAGTTTTACTTTTGGTATATATGACCTGAGAATAAAAAAAAGAAACGTAGACTGTATGGGAGAAGTTTCAATTTTGGATAATATGTCCTGTGAATAAAAAAAAAAGAAAGGTTGAACGTAGGCGATGAGTTTCAATGTTGCGTAATATGTCCGGTGAATAAGAAAAGGAAGGTTGAACATATGAGAGAAGTTTTTATTTTGGTTTATATGACCTGTGAATAATAAAAGAAACGTATACTGTATGGGTGAAGAAGTTTCAATTTTGGATAATATGTCCTGTGAATCAAAAAAAAAAAAAAAAAAAAGAAAGGTTGAACGTAGGAGATGAGTTTCAATGTTGCGTAATATGTCCGGTGAATAAGAAAAGGAAGGTTGAACGTATGAGAGAAGTTTTACTTTTGGTATATATGACCTGAGAATAAAAAAAAGAAACGTAGACTGTATGGGAGAAGTTTCAATTTTGGATAATATGTCCTGTGAATAAAAAAAAAAAGAAAGGTTGAACGTAGGAGATGAGTTTCAATGTTGCGTAATATGTCCGGTGAATAAGAAAAGGAAGGTTGAATATATGAGAGACGTTTCAATTTTGGTTTATATGTCCTCTGAATAAAAAAAGAAACGTATACTGTATGGGAGAAGTTTCAATTTTGGATAATATGTCCTGTGAATCAAAACAAATGAAAGGTTGAACGTAGGAGATGAGTTTCAATGCTGCGTAATATGTCCAGTGAGTAAGAAAAGGAAGGTTGAACATATGAGAGAAGTTTTAATTTTGGTTTATATGACCTGTGAATAAAAAAAGAAACGTAGACTGTATGGGAGAAGTTTCAATTTTGGATAATATGTCCTGTGAATCAAAAAAAATAAGAGAAAGGTTGAACGTAGGAGATGAGTTTCAATGTTGCGTAATATGTCCGGTGAATAAGAAAAGGAAGGTTGAACATAGGAGAGACGTTTCAATTTTGGTTTATATGACCTGTGAATAAAAAAGAAACGTAGACTGTATGGGAGAAGTTTCAATTTTGGATAATATGTCCTGTGAATCAAAAAAAAAGAAAGGTTGAACGTAGGAGATGAGTTTCAATGTTGCGTAATATGTCCAGTGAATAAGAAAAGGAAGGTTGAACATATGAGAGAAGTTTTAATTTTGGTTTATATGACCTGTGAATAATAAAAGAAACGTATACTGTATGGGAGAAGTTTCAATTTTGGATAATATGTCCTGTGAATCAAAAAACAAAAAAAAAAGAACGGTTGAACGTAGGAGATGAGTTTCAATGTTGCGTAATATGTCCGGTGAATAAGAAAAGGAAGGTTGAATATATGAGAGACGTTTCAATTTTGTTTTATATGTCCTCTGAATAAAAAAAGAAACGTATACTGTATGGGAGAAGTTTCAATTTTGGATAATATGTCCTGTGAATCAAAAAAAAAAGAAAGGTTGAACGTAGGAGATGAGTTTCAATGTTGCGTAATATATCCGGTGAATAAGAAAAGGAAGGTTGAACATTTGAGAGAAGTTTTAATTTTAGATTATATGACATGTGAATAAAAAAAAGAAACGTAGACTGTATGGGAGAAGTTTCAATTTTGGATAATATGTCCTGTGAATCACAAAAATAAAAGAAAGGTTGAACGTAGGAGATGAGTTTCAATGTTGCGTAATATGTCCGGTGAATAAGAAAAGGAAGGTTGAATATAGGAGAGACGTTTCAATTTTGGTTTATATGACCTGTGAATAAAAAATAAACGTAGACTGTATGGGAGAAGTTTCAATTTTGGATAATATGTCCTGTGAATCAAAAAAAAAAAGAAAGGTTGAACGTAGGAGATGAGTTTCAATGTTGCGTAATATGTCCGGTGAATAAGAAAAGGAAGGTTGAACATATGAGAGAAGTTTTAATTTTGGTTTATATGACCTGTGAATAAAAAAAGAAACGTAGACTGTATGGGAGAAGTTTCAATTTTGGATAATATGTCCTGTGAATAAAAAAAATAAGAGAAAGGTTGAACGTAGGAGATGAGTTTCAATGTTGCGTAATATGTCCGGTGAATGAGAAAAGGAAGGTTGAACGTATGAGAGAAGTTTTACTTTTGGTATATATGACCTGAGAATAAAAAAAAGAAACGTAGACTGTATGGGAGAAGTTTCAATTTTGGATAATATGTCCTGTGAATAAAAAAAAAAGAAAGGTTGAACGTAGGAGATGAGTTTCAATGTTGCGTAATATGTCCGGTGAATAAGAAAAGGAAGGTTGAACATATGAGAGAAGTTTTAATTTTGGTTTATATGACCTGTGAATAATAAAAGAAACGTATACTGTATGGGAGAAGTTTCAATTTTGGATAATATGACCTGTGAATCAAAAAAAAAAAGAAAGGTTGAACGTAGGAGATGAGTTTCAATGTTGCGTAATATGTCCGGTGAATAAGAAAAGGAAGGTTGAACGTATGAGAGAAGTTTTACTTTTGGTATATATGGCCTGAGAATAAAAAAAAGAAACGTAGACTGTATGGGAGAAGTTTCTATTTTGGATCATATGTCCTGTGAATAAAAAAAAAGGAAAGGTTGAACGTAGGAGATGAGTTTCAATGTTGCGTAATATGTCCGGTGAATAAGAAAAGGATGGTTGAACATATGAGAGAAGTTTTTATTTTGGTTTATATGACCTGTGAATAATAAAAGAAACGTATACTGTATGTGAGAAGTTTCAATTTTGGATAATATGTCCTGTGAATCAAAAAAAAAAAAAAAAAAAAGAAAGGTTGAACGTAGGAGATGAGTTTCAATGTTGCGTAATATGTCCGGTGAATAAGAAAAGGAAGGTTGAACGTATGAGAGAAGTTTTACTTTTGGTATATATGACCTGAGAATAAAAAAAAGAAACGTAGACTGTATGGGAGAAGTTTCAATTTTGGATAATATGTCCTGTGAATAAAAAAAAAAAGAAAGGTTGAACGTAGGAGATGAGTTTCAATGTTGCGTAATATGTCCGGTGAATAAGAAAAGGAAGGTTGAATATAGGAGAGACGTTTCAATTTTGGTTTATATGACCTGTGAATAAAAAATAAACGTAGACTGTATGGGAGAAGTTTCAATTTTGGATAATATGTCCTGTGAATCAAAAAAAAGAAAGGTTGAACGTAGGAGATGAGTTTCAATGTTGCGTAATATGTCCGGTGAATAAGAAAAGGAAGGTTGAACATATGAGAGAAGTTTTAATTTTGGTTTATATGACCTGTGAATAAAAAAAGAAACGTAGACTGTATGGGAGAAGTTTCAATTTTGGATAATATGTCCTGTGAATAAAAAAAAAGAAAGGTTGAACGTAGGAGATGAGTTTCAATGTTGCGTAATATGTCCAGTGAATAAGAAAAGGAAGGTTGAACATATGAGAGAAGTTTTAATTTTGGTTTATATGACCTGTGAATAATAAAAGAAACGTATACTGTATGGGAGAAGTTTCAATTTTGGATAATATGTCCTGTGAATCAAAAAACAAAAAAAAAAAGAAAGGTTGAACGTAGGAGATGAGTTTCAATGTTGCGTAATATATCCGGTGAATAAGAAAAGGAAGGTTGAACATATGAGAGAAGTTTTAATTTTGGTTTATATGACCTATGAGGAAGGTTGAACGTATGAGAGAAGTTTTAATTTTGGTTTATATGACCTATGAATAATAAAAGGAAGGTTGAACCTGTTGTATATTATGGTTTAAAAAAGCCACACAATATAATAATAACAAAAACAGATATGAGAGGTAAAATGTAAGTATATTGAATAAAAGATACACAACCTGTCCACGGTTAGTAGATTCAGGAATACTTATTAGAAGGAGTCAAATATATACATGAAGTAAGTCCGGTGAATAGTCTAGAGTCTATATTCTTGCTGACCAACGAGTGGCGGTTCAACTGCACTGACAAACATCAACTCTAGCAACAACCACCTCTTCTGTTCAGGAAGGATTATTTGTATACATGGAAGTGTCCAGAGAGTGTGTGAAAAGGGGTGACTCCATAACATCCCCCTTCCTAGTTTCTTTTTAGGAAGGGTTAGTATTTTTATCGTTTTGGATCTATAATCAAAGGCTCTATGAAGTCCGCTTCCTGTTGGTTCTGATTTCCGTGTTAGCTTTTGGTTTCTGGATTTCAAAAGCTTCGAAGATTTCCTCCGTCGAATCTTTACATTCTAAAGGTGAGGAGCTTGGCTCTTCACCTATTCTTTTTTAGATTTGATTCACGTGCCTTCTATGCGTGATTTTTTTCCCTTTGATATATATCATACTTCCAATTCTGCTTATAATTATTCCTGGCTCCCAATACGCCATATTGTTATTAAAAATTTTGAAATATACTTTTTCGCCGGCTTGAACGATTTTTTTCATTATTGTCGATGTATTCCGATTATTGCTTTTGCCTGGTAATAATTTGTCGAAAACCGATCGGATTTTTCGCGCGAACATCACCACGGCCAGTGACAGTCCTGATGGTGTGTTCTGGTTTGGCGTAATACGGTAGACTTGTAGGAATTGCTGTAATGCTTTTTCTGATGGTGTGTCCATCGCTTTTTTTAACGCCCTCTTAAGCGTATCTACAAATCTTTCGGCAAGCCCATTTGATTGTGGGTGACAATGAGCGACAGTGAGCTCTTGGTATATGTCTTAGGTACATTTTACAAAAATCTTTAAAATCACCTGATGTGAATTGTGTATGATTGTCTGTAACTAAAACGCCAACGACGCCGAACCTCGTAAATAGTTCATGCAAACAGTTTATAGTATTGTCGGTTGTTGGGTGTTTATATTTAAAAACTTCCGGCCATTTACTAAAGCTGTACTATTACTATACAATAGTAGTAGCTATTTAAGTCCTGCGTAGTTTGCGTGTATTCTTGACCACGGTTTATCCGCCTTTGGCCAAGGTTTTTTTTATAATCGATGGCGATTTTGCTGCCGCCGCACAGCCCTTACACTTTTCCACCATCTGTGCGGCATCCTCATCCATTTTTTGGTCAATACACATACTTTCTCATTAGTGCTTCCATGCGATTTTTCCCGGGATGTCCAACATGAAAGTTTTTTAAGATTCTCCTTTGAAGTGACTTTGGTATCATGACCCTTTCATTATACAGTAGTAAATTGTCACAAATTGAGAAACTATCTAATAATATTGCGTCTCTGTCTTCAATTTTTTTCTTTGTAGTGTTAATAAATTCATCCGCTTCTGCGTTTCTTCTTATTTCTAGCAATATAATCGGTAGTTCTTTAACCATGTTACTTAGTACTTTGCAGATTTCACCCTCAGCTCTCAGCGCTGCTATCACTGAGTCTTCCAAGGGTTGACTTTCCTTACGAATCAGCCTCGATAGTCCATCTGCGTGCCCTATTTTTTCGATGGTAAATATTCTAGTTTAAAATTGTAGTTTATTAGTATTGTGCCCCACCTCAGGAGTCTATTCGCGGTATATACAGGTAGTCCTTTCTTGGATCCAAATATGGTAAGAAGCGGCTTATGGTCCGTTTGCAGTGCAAATTCTCTACAGTATATATATATATATATCTATGAAATCGTGTTACGGCGAAAATAATTCCCAAAGCTTCTTTTTCTATTTATGAATAGTTTTTTTCTCGGTCGGTAGTAATGCTCTCGATGCATGGTCTACCTGTTTTATAGTACCATCCTGCATTTTATGTAAAATGCATGCTCCCACATCGTGTGAGCTTGTATCACTTGCTACAATAATCTCCAGCCTAGGGTCGAAATGTGTCAAGGTTAAATCTGGTGTCAATTTATTTATAATCTCATTAAACGCCTTTTTGCACTCCTCTGACCAGTTCCACTGGACATCTTTCTTCAGTAATTTATTGAGGGGTGCCCTCAACTTATGCATACTATCGATAAACTCTCCATATTAATTAGCAAAACCGAGAAAGCTTTGCAATTCTGCGACATTTTTAGGCTCAGGCATGTTTTTGATTGCTGAAGCTCTCTCTGGGTCAGGTTTCCTGCCATTCTAATTTATGATGTCGCTTAGAGATTTTATTTCTTTCAAGAAGAAATCACATTTCTTCTCTTTAACTTTTACCCCAAAGTCTTGTAGTCTTTTAAAAATTTTCTTTGATGTGTGTCGCATGGTCTTTTAAATTATCGCTTTTAACTAAAATATCGTCCAGATAAGCTGTGGCAACATTTTACCCCATCAGCATAGTATCCATCGTCCGCTGAAAAATCGCAGGCGATACTTTTATCCCGAACGGTAGCCTGTTGTATTTGTATAGACCTTTGTGCGTATTTATGCACAGTAATTTGGAACTTTCTTCCGTAATTGGAATCTGCAAGTATGCTTCGCTGAGGTCAATCTTTGAGAAAATGTTTCCACCATTAAGTTTAGTGAATATTTCTTCTGGACTAGGCAACGGATAGTGATGGCCTTTAATTGCATTATTCAGTCCCGTGGAAAAATCTGCACACACGCGCATTTCTCCTGATTTTTTCTTAGCATAAACAACCGGTGCCGCCCATTCATTGAAGTCAGTTTTCGAAATAATCCCAGTTTGCTCTAGCCTCTCCAATTCTTTGTCTATTTTGTCAATTGTGGCGAAAGGTACGTTTCTCGTCTTCCTAAATACAGGTTGAGCATTCGATTTTCGATTTTCGATTTTCGATTTTCGATTTTCAATTTTCGCTTCAAATTTGTTGCAAAGTCCTAACCCACTTGAAAATACTTCTGGGAATTCTTTGTGCATTCTTCCTTCAATTTTGTGGCTTCCGAAAACTCACAGTCTATTCTTTTACAAAACGATCTAATAGGTAAATCCCATACATTGAATTTCTGCATCCAGTCTGTTGTCTGGATTTCTCATCACATAGATTTTGAATTTTTTTATTTCTTCCTGGAATTTTCCGTTCGCTATAATTTCGCTTTCGAAATTTATCTTTTTTCCCCGTTACGGATTTAGCAATTTTTTAGTGTGTAGCATGGTCGGCCTATTTAACTTTCGCCATGTTTGTAAGTTTATAATCGTCAAATCAGATCCCGAATCTTGTTGCAATTTAATTTTTTTATTCAGAATTTCCATTTCAACGTATTTTCTGAAATTTTCCTTATTTTTATCCTCCACTCTAGTTGACTTTACCCTACTAGGTTGATTTTTATTTCTATATACCGTAGCATTGTGGCCCATCTTACCACATGCTCGGCAATTTTTGTATTTAAGAAGACAATCCTTAAACCAATGCCATCCACCACATTTGTAACATGCAGAAGAGGGAGCCTTGTTTGTTACTGGATTTTTGTCAATCGTAGTGCTGTATGTTTTCTCTTTGGCATTATACTTTTGTTTTGTCTGTGGGGAGAGTACAAAACGTAAATTTCTTTTACCTTTCGAATATACGCTACTCCTGACTTTTCAATGTGTTTGCTATCTTTCTTTATGCTGAGGCATTTCTGGCAATCTTCTGAAAACACTTGTAATGTCAGACCTGGCTCGTTTTGCAGTTTGGTCGACATGCGTTTCCTCATTTCGCTGATTTAGCAGCAGCTAGTCCTTGGACAAATATGAGACACTTGAAATTGTCTGGGGTAAGTTCCGATAATTTAAAATCGTCACAAGGTTTATTGACGATAGCTGCAAAAGTAGAATAGTCCTCGTTTTCGTTTTTTTCTGAGATTAAGACATTTCCACCTTTTATGGAACAACGAGATTTTGGGGCTAAATAGCTCTGTGAGGCCTGTCACTGTTTCATTGAACATTATATCATTAGTTTTTTAGGGAGAATATAATCTACGAAATTTGGGTGTTTGTCTGTGCCTAATTTCCTGAGTAGAAGTCTTAATTTTTTCTTCTCATTCCAGTGCTGACAGTCGATATTAAAAATATTTTCATATCGCCTGTAATACTCTCCGAAACTTTTATCCTCCTCAACTGATTATTTAAAAATTTCAATCGCGTTCCATACCGCATCTTGTGAAAATGTCTCCTTCTCCGTGTCCCTATCCAGGGCTGTGCTTGTTAATTTTAATAACAGTTCTTGCAGTTGTGTTTGTCTTTCCTCGTTTGCCTTTTGCATTTCAATTTGTCTTTCTTCAGTTTGCATCTATATTTGTCTCTTTTGTATTTCTGTTTGTCTTATTTCATTAGCCTTTTGCATTTCAATTTGTCTTATTTCGTCGGCCTTTTGCATTTCCATCTGTTTTATTTCTAATTGATATTGTATTTCTTCAGTTCTCTTTATGATTTCGAGTATTCCCTTTTGAAAATCTTCCATTTTTTCTTTTCGGTATTAGTGTCGACAACTGGTTTGTGGTCGACTTGTTTGAGTCAGTTTGTATCACACTTTGTTAAAGTGATTCAGGGGAGAGAAAAAAGTTCGTCACAATTTTGTTGTGCGACTTGTGCGCAAATCTGTTTCGCTAATTTGATGTTGACTCCTTTTATGTAATTTTCGAGGTCCTCAACGCTAAGTTTTTTTCCTTGGTGTTATGCGTAAGATCGTTCTTTTTCTGTCGCCAATTTGCTCTTCACGACTGATGTGACAACGTCTTTTTTATCTCCGTGTGCACTTGTTAGAATCCTCGTCGCCAAACTGTTGTTTGGCGAGAATGTATTTTGAACGTATGCGAGAAGGTTTAATTTTGGGTTATATGTCCAGTGAAAAAAAATAAATAAATAAAATAAAAATAAACGAAGAACGTTTGAGACAAAGTTCAATTTTGGATAATATATCCTGTGAATAAAAAAAGAAACGTAGAACATATTAGAGAATTTTCAATTTTAGGGAATATATCCTGTGCATGAGAAAATTAAGGTTGAACGTATAAGAGAAGTTTTAATTAAGGGAATATTTTAATTAAAGGAATATGTCCTGTGAATGAAACAATAAAGTAGAACGCACTAAAATGTTTCAATTTAGGGCAATATGTCCCGTGACTAAGAAAAGGTAAGTTGAACGAATGAGAGAAATTTCAATTTAGGGCAATATGTCCCGTGAATAAGAAAAGGTAAGTTGAACGAATGAGAGAAATTTCAATTTAGGGCAATATGTCCCGTTACTAAGAAAAGGTAAGTTGAATGAATGAGAGAAATTTCAATTTAGGGCAATATGTCCCGTGACTAAGAAAAGGTAAGTTGAACGAATGAGAGAAATTTCAATTTAGGGCAATATGTCCCGTGAATAAGAAAAGGTAAGTTGAATGAATGAGAGAAATTTCAATTTAGGGCAATATGTCCCGTGACTAAGAAAAGGTAAGTTGAACGAATGAGAGAAATTTCAATTTAGGGCAATATGTCCCGTGAATAAGAAAAGTTACGCAGAAACTATAAGTGAAGATTCTATTTTGGGTAATATATTCTGTGAATAAGAAAATGTATGTAAGAAAGGTTGAAAGAAGTTTCAGTTTTGGGTAATATGTCCTGTGAACAAGAAAAGACAGTTAATACATTCGTGAAAATGATCAATTTTGAGTAATATGTCCTGTGAAAAAGTAAAGTTAGGCAGGACTTATAAGTGAAGTTTCCATTTTGGGTAATAAATCCAGTGAATAAGAAAAGGTAGGTACAACGTTTGCAAGAATTTTCAATTTTGTGTAAGAAGTCCTGTGAATAATAAAAATAAGGGGTGATAGAACGTTTGAGATATATGTCCTGCGAATACATAGGCAGAACCTGTAAGAGAAATTTCAATTTTAGGTAACTAGCAGTTTAGCCCGGCGTTGCTCGGTTGTAATGAAAGCTTTAAAACTAATCCATGGTCATGGAGCTCAGACTCAGCCTAAATAATATTTTGTGTAAAGTTTGGTGAGAATCGGATAAAAATTATGGATTTGTATAAAGGACATACAGATAGATAAACAGACACACGCACAAACATCTTGCCTTATATATATATATATATATATATATATATATATATATATATATATATTAATGCAGGTTTCATTGAATAATATAGATTCGAGGATTTTTAGTTTCTGCTTATTATTTTCTTGCACTCTACATTAAACAGTTTAAACCTGGTTTGAATACAATCAATTTCGATATTTCCAACAACGTACTCAAATGTCTGTAATCAGACCAGTGACCACAACACCACTATTTTGTCACTGTCTTCGGCCATCCGCCACGGTAGGGATGGACTTATATTTTCAATTCAATTATCTTTATTGTTAATAGCTTAAATGTTCTATGTTTACTGTGTGTTATTATTTACTCTTTGATAATGGCTTATGTGAGCCGAAAGCTTAGACCCGATAAAAAATTCAACAAATACTGTGATTTTTTGTTGTCTTTTAACGACATCACCATCAAGTATATCAGACGGTATGAACGGATCCTACACAAAATTAATAGACAAAACTTGTCTATATTATTCAATGAAATCTGCATTAATGAAAAAATGCTGCCAAAATACACACAATATATATATATATATATATATTATCGATTTTCTGCACTATTGTAAGAACTGCAACCTTGAAACTTCTGAATATCGTTTCTTATGTCTTTGTCTATGAGTGTATTAAATTTGATTAAAATCGGACCACTCCTTCTATAACCCGATTTTTTCGATTTTCGATTTTCGATATTTATCGGGGGTACCTCGACACAAAACCTAGCTAAGAACACTCGCAGACGCTTATAATACAACTGTGTAAATTTTCAAGAAAATCGGTTCAGCCGTTTCGGAGTCTATAGGTAACGGATACACACACACACACACACACACACACATACACACACACACACACACACAAACAAACAAACAAACAAACAAAGTTCAACTCATAAAAAAAGTTTAGATATATCCTGTGAAAAAGAAAAGCATGATAGGACGTTTGAGAGAATTTTCAATTTTGGGCAATATGTCCCGCGAATAAAAAAAGTCAGAACGTATAAGTGAAATTTCCATTTTGGGTAATATAAATTGTGAATCATAAAAGTTAGGTAAGAACGTTTGAGAGAAGTTACAATTTTTGGAATATGTCCGATGAATAATAAGGGGAACGAAATTTATGAATAATAAGTATGAACGAAATTTCAATTTTGGATAATATGTCCTGTGAGTAAGAAAAAGCATGTAGTACGTATGATAACAATGTTCAATTTTTGGTAATATGTCCTGTGAATAAGAAAATGTTGATAGAACTTTTGAGAGAAATTTCAATTTTGGGTAATATGTTCTGTGAAAAAGAAAAAAAATATGTAGAATGTATGTGAGATGCTTGAATTTTTGATAATATGTTTTTTGAATAAGGCAATTTAGGTAGATTGTTTGAGTGAATTTTTTTTTTTTTTTATAATCGTTTCACCCCGAGCAAGGCATTTCACTGCCACTATTGCGCAGGGGGTTACATAGAGGGGAAAGTAGTGAGAAAGGATGGTTAGATTAGGAAATGTCAGAAGGAGGGTGATAGACGGATAAAGATACCGAGAATGAGAGTGTTGGGAGAATAGATGCAAGTTAGTGTGACAGGAGGTGTCTATTGACCTTACATTTAAACTCCTGGATATTGTAGCCGTCGGGAAAGCAGACACGTGGAAGGGAATTCCACAGGCGGGAAACGCGAGAAAAGAAGCTCTTGGAGTAGAATTTACAGTTACATCTTATCTGTTTCACTGTAAAAGGGTGGGACCTAGTTGCTTATTCTTGTATCTCGTGTAAATTCATACCTAGGCGGCACCAATGATCTAAGTTCATCGGAGCAGAAGCCGTGAAAGTATTTATAGAAGAGGCACAGGGAAGCCACGTCACGCCGGTGAGAGAGTGGTTGCAGCTGGTCTGCCAAGTTAGTATCGATCACGTTACAGATTCTACGTTGTATTTTGTCAAGAAGCCCGAGGGGAGTAGCAGGGGCACCCGACCAGATTTGGCAGCAGTATTCAATACACGGAGGATGGTAGATTTATATATGTGCAGGATAGATTCAGACGGGAATAACTTCCAGTTTCCAGTTTGAGTAATATGTCCTGAGAATAAAAAAATGTAAGTAAGAACTTTTGAGAGAAGTTTAAATTTAGAGTAATATGTCCTGTGAATAAGAAAAGGAAGGTTGAACGCATGAGAGAAGTTTCACTTTTGGGTCATATATCATGTGAAAATAAACAGGTAGGTAAGTACGTTTAAGAAAAGTTTCAGTTTTGGGTAATATGTCCTGTGAATATAAAATGGATGATTAAACGTATGACAGAAGTTACAATTTTGGTAATATGTCCTGTGAATAAGTAGGGTAAGATCAAAAGTATGAGCAAAATTTCAATTTTGGATAATATGTCCTGTAAGTAAGAAAAGTCAGGTACTACTTATGATAAAAATGTTCAATTTTGTTTCATATGTTCTGGGAATAAAAAAATGTAGGTATAACGAATGCGTGAAGTTTCAGTTTTGGTAATATGTGCTGTGAAAAATAAATAGAATATATGAGCGATGCTTGTATTTTTTGGTAATATGTTTTTTGAATAAGGCAACTTAGGTAGAATGTTTGAGAGAAGTTTCAATTTTGGGTAGTATTTCCTGTGAATAAGAAAATTTAGGCAGAACTTATAAGTGAAGTTTCCATTTTGGTTAATACTTTTTGTGAAAATGAAAGGGTAGTAAAGAACGTTTAAAATAAGGTTCAATTTTGGGTAATATGTTCTGTGAACAGGAAAAGAAAGTTTAAACGTATGAAAGATCTTTCAATTTTGGGAAATATATCATGTGAATAAGCAAACTTAGACAAAACGTATAAATGAAGTTTCCATTTTAGGTAATATATCTTGTGAATAAAAAAGACAAAAGAATTTAGAACGTTTGAGACAACTTTCAATTTTGGATAATATTTCATGTGAATAAAAAATGGATGATATAAAGTTTGAGAGATGTTTCAATTTTAGGTAATATGTCCTGTTAATAAGAAAGGTTTGGCAGAACGTATAAGTAAAGTTTCCATTTTGGGTAATATGTCCTGTGAATAAGGAATGATAGGTAAGAACGTTTGAGAGAAGTTTCTATTTTGTGTAATATATCCTGTAAATAAATTGTGATAGAACGTTTGAAAGAAGGTTCAATTTTGGGTAATATGTCCTGTGAATAAGGAATAATAGGCAAGAACGTTTGAGAGAAGTTTCAGTTTTTGATAATATGTCCTTTAAATAAGGAATGATAGGTAAGAACGTTCGAGAAAAGTTTCAATTTTGGGTAATATGTCCTGTAAATAAAGAAATGGTGATAGATCTTTTGAGAGAAGTTTCAATTTTGGGTAATATGTCCTGTGAAAAAGAAAAGGACGGTTAATCATATTAGATATTATTTACTTTTGGATAAGATATCCTGTGAATAAGTAAATTCTGGCAGAATGTATAAGTAAAGCTTCAATTTTCGGTAATGTGTCCTGTCTTTAAGGAATGACAGGTAAAAACGTCTAAGAAAAGTTTCAGTTTTGGGTAGTATGTCCTGTAAATAAAGAAATGATGATAGAACGTTTGAGAGAAGTTTTAATTTTGGGCAATATGTCCTGTGAATAAGGAATGATAGGTAAGAACTTTTAAGAGAAGTTTCAATTTTGTGTAATATGTCCTGTAAATAAAGAAACGGTGATAGAACATTTGAGAGAAGTTTTAATTTTGGGCAATATGTCCTGTGAATAAGGAATGATAGGTAAGAATTTTTAAGAGAAGTTTCAGTTTTGGGTAATATCTCCTGTGAATATAGAATGATAGTTAAGAACGTTTGAGAGATCTTTGAATTTTGGGTAATATGACCTGTGAAAAAGAAAAGGAAGGTAAAACGTATGAGAGATTTTTAATTTTGGATAAGATATCCTGTGAAAAGGAAAAGTCAAGCAGAACGTATAAGTAATGTTTCTATTTTGGGTAATATGTCCTGTGAATAAGGAATGATAGGTAAATACGTTTGAGATAAAATTCAATTTTGGGAAAGATATCCTGTAAAACAGAAAAGGTATGTTAAACGTATGAGAGATCTTTCAATTTTGGGTAAAATCTCCTGTAGATAAGGAATGACAGGTTATACCGTTTGAGAGAAGTTTCAATTTTAGGTAATATGTCCTGTGAATAAGGAGTAATAGATAAGAACGTTTGAGAGAAGTTTCAATTTTGGGTAATATATCCTGTGAATAAGGAATGATATATAAGAACGTTTCAGAGAACTTTCAACTTTGTGTAATATGTTCTGTGAATAAGGAATAATAGGTAAGAACTTTTGAGAGAAGTTTAATTTTGGGTAATATGTCCAGTAAATAAAGAAATGGTGATAGAACATTTGAGAGAAGTTTCAATTTTCGGTATTATGTCATGTGAAAAATGAACGAAGTGTAAACGTATTAGAGAGCTTTTAATTTTAGATGTCATGCGAATACGTAAAGTTTGGCAGAACTTATAAGTAAATGTACAATTTTGGGTAATATGTCCAGCGAATTTGGAATGATAGGTAAAAACGTTTGAGAGAAGATTTAGTTTTGTGTAATATATCCTATAAATAAGAAAATGGCGATAGAACATTTCAGAGATGTTTTAATTTTTGATAAGATATGCTGTGAATAGAAAAAGGATGGCAGAACGTTTGAGAGAAGTTTCAATTTTGAGCAACATGTCCTGTGAAAAAAAAAAGGAAGGTTGAACGTACAAGTGATTTTATAATTTTGAATAAGATATTTTGTGAATAGGAAATGTTTGGCAGAAAAGGTAGTTTAAACATATGAGAGATTATTCAATTTTCGGTAATATGTCCTGTAAAAAACGAATGATAGGTAAGAACGTTTGAGAGATCTTTCAATTTTGTGTAATATGTCCCGTAAATAAATTGTGATAGAAAGTTTGAGAGGTGTTACAATTTTGGGTAATAAGTCCTGGGAATAAAACTGATAGGCAAAAACGTTTGAGAGAAGTTTCGGTTTTGGGTAATATAGCCTGTAAATAAGGAATGAGAGTTAAGAAAGTTTGAGAGAAGTTTCATCTTTGTGATATATCCTGTAAATAAAGAAATGGTGATAGAAAGTTTGTGAGAAGTTTCAGTTTTGGTAATATGTCCTGTGAATAAGGAAATGGTGACAGATCTGTTGAGAGAAGTTTCAATATTAAGTAATATGTCCTGTGAATAAGGAATAATAGGCAAGAACGTTTGAGAGAAGTTTCAGTTTTTGGTAATATGTCCTGTAAATAAGGAATGAAAGGTAAAGACGTTTGAGAGAAGTCTCAATTTTGTGTAATATGTCCTGTAAATAAAGAAATGTTGATACAAAGTTTGAGAGATGCTTCAATTTTGGGTCATAAGACCCGTAAATAAGGAATGACAAGTAAGAAGGTTTGAGAGAAGTTTCATTTTTTGTAATATGTCCTATAAAAAAAAGAAATGGTGAAAGATTTTGAGAGAAGTTACAATTTTGGGTAATATATCCAGTGAACAAGGAATGATAGGCAAGAAAATTTGAAAGAAGTTTCATTATTGTGATATATCGTGTAAATAAAGAAATAGTGATAGAACACTTGAAAGGTGTTTCAAATTTGGGTAATATGCCCTGTACATAAACAAATGAGAATACAACGTTTGAGATGTGTTTCAGTTCTGGGTAATATGTCCTGTATTTAAAGAAATGATGATAGAACTTTTGAGAGAAGTTTCAGTTTTGGATAATATGTCCTGCATATAAATACATGATGGTAGAACGTTTGAGAGGTGTTTCAGTTTTGGATAATATGTCCTGTATATGAATAAATGAGGATATAACGCTTGAAAGGTGTTTCAACTTCGGGTAATATGTCCTGTATATAGATAAATCATAATAGAACGTGTGAGATGTGTTTCAATTTTGGATAATATGTCCTGTATATAAATAAATGATGAGAGAACGTTGGAGAGGTGTTTCAATTTTGGTTATTATCTTCAGTATATAAATAAATGATGATAGAACGTTGGAGAGGTGTTTCAATTTTGGTTATTATCTTCAGTATATAAATAAATGATGATAGAACGTTGGAGAGGTGTTTCAATTTTGGTTATTATCTTCAGTATATAAATAAATGATGATAGAACGTTTGAGAGGTGTTTCAATTTTGGTTATTATCTTCAGTATATAAATAAATGATGATAGAACGTTTGAGAGGTGTTTCAATTTTGGTTATTATCTTCAGTATATAAATAAATGATGAGAGAACGTTGGAGAGGTGTTTCAATTTTGGTTATTATCTTCAGTATATAAATAAATGATGATAGAACGTTGGAGAGGTGTTTCAATTTTGGTTATTATCTTCAGTATATAAATAAATGATGATAGAACGTTGGAGAGGTGTTTCAATTTTGGTTATTATCTTCAGTATATAAATAAATGATGAGAGAACGTTTGAGAGGTGTTTCAGTTTTGGTTATTATCTTCAGTATATAAATAAATGATGATAGAACGTTGGAGAGGTGTTTCAATTTTGGTTATTATCTTCAGTATATAAATAAATGATGATAGAACGTTGGAGAGGTGTTTCAATTTTGGTTATTATTCTCATAGCATATAAATAAATGATGATAGAACGTTTGAGAGGTGTTTCAATTTTGAAGGTTATCTTCGGTATATAAATAAATGATGATAGAACGTTTGAGAGGTGTTTCAATTTTGGTTATTATCTTCAGTATATAAATAAATGATGATAGAACGTTTGAGAGGTGTTTCAATTTTGGTTATTATCTTCAGTATATAAATAAATGATGAGAGAACGTTGGAGAGGTGTTTCAATTTTGGTTATTATCTTCAGTATATAAATAAATGATGATAGAACGTTGGAGAGGTGTTTCAATTTTGGTTATTATCTTCAGTATATAAATAAATGATGATAGAACGTTGGAGAGGTGTTTCAATTTTGGTTATTATCTTCAGTATATAAATAAATGATGAGAGAACGTTTGAGAGGTGTTTCAATTTTGGTTATTATCTTCAGTATATAAATAAATGATGATAGAACGTTGGAGAGGTGTTTCAATTTTGGTTATTATCTTCAGTATATAAATAAATGATGATAGAACGTTTGAGAGGTGTTTCAATTTTGGTTATTATCTTCTTGCATATAAATAAATGATGAGAGAACGTTTGAGAGGTGTTTCAATTTTGGTTATTATCTTCAGTATATAAATAAATGATGATAGAACGTTTGAGAGGTGTTTCAATTTTGGTTATTATCTTCAGTATATAAATAAATGATGATAGAACGTTTGAGAGGTGTTTCAATTTTAAGTTATTATCTTCAGTATATAAATAAATGATGATAGAACGTTTGAGAGGTGTTTCACTTTGGTTATTATCTTCAGTATATAAATAAATGATGATAGAACGTTTGAGAGGTGTTTCAATTTGGTTATTATCTTCAGTATATAAATAAATGATGAGAGAACGTTGGAGAGGTGTTTCAATTTTGGTTATTATCTTCAGTATATAAATAAATGATGATAGAACGTTTGAGAGGTGTTTCAATTTTGGTTATTATCTTCAGTATATAAATAAATGATGATAGAACGTTTGAGAGGTGTTTCAATTTTGGTTATTATCTTCAGTATATAAATAAATGGGCGAGGAGAACGTTTGAGAGGTGTTTCAATTTTGGTTATTATCTTCAGTATATGAATAAATGATGATAGAACGTTTGAGAGGTGTTTCAATTTTGGTTATTATCTTCAGTATATAAATAAATGATGATAGAACGTTTGAGAGGTGTTTCAATTTTGGTTATTATCTTCAGTATATAAATAAATGATGAGAGAACGTTGGAGAGGTGTTTCAATTTTGGTTATTATCTTCAGTATATAAATAAATGATGATAGAACGTTTGAGAGGTGTTTCAATTTTGGTTATCTTCAGTATAAATAAATGATGATAGAACGTTTGAGAGGTGTTTCAATTTTGGTTATTATCTTCAGTATATAAATAAATGATGATAGAACGTTTGAGAGGTGTTTCAATTTTGGTTATTATCTTCAGTATATAAATAAATGATGATAGAACGTTTGAGAGGTGTTTCAATTTTGGTTATTATCTTCAGTATATAAATAAATGATGAGAGAACGTTGGAGAGGTGTTTCAATTTTGGTTATTATCTTCAGTATATAAATAAATGATGATAGAACGTTTGAGAGGTGTTTCAATTTTGGTTATTATCTTCAGTATATAAATAAATGATGAGAGAACGTTGGAGAGGTGTTTCAATTTTGGTTATTATCTTCAGTATATAAATAAATGATGAGAGAACGTTGGAGAGGTGTTTCAATTTTGGTTATTATCTTCAGTATATAAATAAATGATGATAGAACGTTGGAGAGGTGTTTCAATTTTGGTTATTATCTTCAGTATATAAATAAATGATGATAGAACGTTTGAGAGGTGTTTCAATTTTGGTTATTATCTTCAGTATATAAATAAATGATGATAGAACGTTTGAGAGGTGTTTCAATTTTGGTTATTATCTTCAGTATATAAATAAATGATGAGAGAACGTTGGAGAGGTGTTTCAATTTTGGTTATTATCTTCAGTATATAAATAAATGATGAGAGAACGTTGGAGAGGTGTTTCAATTTTGGTTATTATCTTCAGTATATAAATAAATGATGATAGAACGTTGGAGAGGTGTTTCAATTTTGGTTATTATCTTCAGTATATAAATAAATGATGATAGAACGTTTGAGAGGTGTTTCAATTTTGCTTATTATCTTCAGTATATAAATAAATGATGATAGAACGTTGGAGAGGTGTTTCAATTTTGGTTATTATCTTCAGTATATAAATAAATGATGAGAGAACGTTGGAGAGGTGTTTCAATTTTGGTTATTATCTTCAGTATATAAATAAATGATGAGAGAACGTTGGAGAGGTGTTTCAATTTTGGTTATTATCTTCAGTATATAAATAAATGATGATAGAACGTTGGAGAGGTGTTTCAATTTTGGTTATTATCTTCAGTATATAAATAAATGATGAGAGAACGTTGGAGAGGTGTTTCAATTTTGGTTATTATCTTCAGTATATAAATAAATGATGAGAGAACGTTGGAGAGGTGTTTCAATTTTGGTTATTATCTTCAGTATATAAATAAATGATGATAGAACGTTTGAGAGGTGTTTCAATTTTGGTTATTATCTTCAGTATATAAATAAATGATGAGAGAACGTTGGAGAGGTGTTTCAATTTTGGTTATTATCTTCAGTATATAAATAAATGATGATAGAACGTTGGAGAGGTGTTTCAATTTTGGTTATTATCTTCAGTATATAAATAAATGATGATAGAACGTTGAGAGGTGTTTCAATTTTGGTTATTATCTTCAGTATATAAATAAATGATGATAGAACGTTGGAGAGGTGTTTCAATTTTTTGGTTATTATCTTCAGTATATAAATAAATGATGATAGAACGTTGGAGAGGTGTTTCAATTTTGGGTAATATGACCTGTATATAAATAAATGATGATGGAACTTTTGAGAGAAGTTTAAATTTTGTTTAATATGTCCTGTCTATAAATAAATGATGATGGAACTTTTGAGAGAAGTTTCAATTTTGGATAATATGTCCTGTATATAAATAAATGATGATAGAACGTTGGAGAGGTGTTTCAATTTTGGTTATTATCTTCAGTATATAAATAAATGATGATAGAACGTTGGAGAGGTGTTTCAATTTTGGTTATTATCTTCAGTATATAAATAAATGATGATAGAACGTTTGAGAGGTGTTTCAATTTTGGTTATTATCTTCAGTATATAAATAAATGATGATAGAACGTTGGAGAGGTGTTTCAATTTTGGTTATTATCTTCAGTATATAAATAAATGATGAGAGAACGTTGGAGAGGTGTTTCAATTTTGGTTATTATCTTCAGTATATAAATAAATGATGAGAGAACGTTGGAGAGGTGTTTCAATTTTGGTTATTATCTTCAGTATATAAATAAATGATGATAGAACGTTGGAGAGGTGTTTCAATTTTGGTTATTATCTTCAGTATATAAATAAATGATGAGAGAACGTTGAGAGGTGTTTCAATTTTGGTTATTATCTTCAGTATATAAATAAATGATGATAGAACGTTTGAGAGGTGTTTCAATTTTGGTTATTATCTTCAGTATATAAATAAATGATGAGAGAACGTTGGAGAGGTGTTTCAATTTTGGTTATTATCTTCAGTATATAAATAAATGATATAGAACGTTGGAGAGGTGTTTCAATTTTGGTTATTATCTTCTTCAGTATATAAATAAATGATGATAGAACGTTGGAGAGGTGTTTCAATTTTTTGGTTATTATCTTCAGTATATAAATAAATGATGATAGAACGTTGGAGAGGTGTTTCAATTTTGGGCGTTATCTTCAGTATATAAATAAATGATGATAGAACGTTGAGAGGTGTTTCAATTTTGGGTAATATGACCTGTATATAAATAAATGATGATGGAACTTTTGAGAGAAGTTTAAATTTTGTTTAATATGTCCTGTCTATAAATAAATGATGATGGAACTTTTGAGAGAAGTTTCAATTTTGATAATATGTCCTGTATATAAATAAATGATGATAGAACGTTGGAGAGGTGTTTCAATTTTGGTTATTATCTTCTAGTATATAAATAAATGATGATAGAACGTTGGAGAGGTGTTTCAATTTTTGGTTATTATCTTCAGTATATAAATAAATGATGATAGAACGTTTGAGAGGTGTTTCAATTCTTTGGTTATTATCTTCAGTATATAAATAAATGATGATAGAACGTTTGAGAGGTGTTTCAATTTTGTTATTATCTTCAGTATATAAATAAATGATGAGAGAACGTTGGAGAGGTGTTTCAATTTTGGTTATTATCTTCAGTATATAAATAAAATGATGATAGAACGTTGGAGAGGTGTTTCAATTTTGCTATTATCTTCAGTATATAAATAAATGATGATAGAACGTTGGAGAGGTGTTTCAATTTTGGTTATTATCTTCAGTATATAAATAAATGATGAGAGAACGTTTGAGAGGTGTTTCAATTTTGGTTATTATCTTCAGTATATAAATAAATGATGATAGAACGTTGGAGAGGTGTTTCAATTTTGGTTATTATCTTCAGTATATAAATAAATGATGATAGAACGTTGGAGAGGTGTTTCAATTTTGGTTATTATCTTCAGTATATAAATAAATGATGATAGAACGTTTGAGAGGTGTTTCAATTTTGGTTATTATCTTCAGTATATAAATAAATGATGATAGAACGTTTGAGAGGTGTTTCAATTTTGGTTATTATCTTCAGTATATAAATAAATGATGATAGAACGTTTGAGAGGTGTTTCAATTTTGGTTATTATCTTCAGTATATAAATAAATGATGAGAGAACGTTGGAGAGGTGTTTCAATTTTGGTTATCTTCTTCAGTATATAAATAAATGATGATAGAACGTTGGAGAGGTGTTTCAATTTTGGTTATTATCTTCAGTATATACAAATGATGATAGAACGTTGGAGAGGTGTTTCAATTTTGGTTATTATCTTCAGTATATAAATAAATGATGAGAGAACGTTTGAGAGGTGTTTCACTTTGGTTATTATCTTCAGTATATAAATAAATGATGATAGAACGTTGGAGAGGTGTTTCAATTTTGGTTATTATCTTCAGTATATAAATAAATGATGATAGAACGTTTGAGAGGTGTTTCAATTTTGGTTATTATCTTCAGTATATAAATAAATGATGAGAGAACGTTTGAGAGGTGTTTTTTCAATTTTGGTTATCTTCAGTATATAAATAAATGATGATAGAACGTTTGAGAGGTGTTTCAATTTTGGTTATTATCTTCAGTATATAAATAAATGATGATAGAACGTTTGAGAGGTGTTTCAATTTTGGTTATTATCTTCAGTATATAAATAAATGATGATAGAACGTTTGAGAGGTGTTTCAATTTTGGTTATTATCTTCAGTATATAAATAAATGATGATAGAACGTTTGAGAGGTGTTTCAATTTTGGTTATTATCTTCAGTATATAAATAAATGATGAGAGAACGTTGGAGAGGTGTTTCAATTTTGGTTATTATCTTCAGTATATAAATAAATGATGATAGAACGTTTGAGAGGTGTTTCAATTTTGGTTATTATCTTCAGTATATAAATAAATGATGATAGAACGTTTGAGAGGTGTTTCAATTTTGGTTATTATCTTCAGTATATAAATAAATGATGAGAGAACGTTTGAGAGGTGTTTCAATTTTGGTTATTATCTTCAGTATATAAATAAATGATGATAGAACGTTTGAGAGGTGTTTCAATTTTGGTTATTATCTTCAGTATATAAATAAATGATGATAGAACGTTTGAGAGGTGTTTCAATTTTGGTTATTATCTTCAGTATATAAATAAATGATGAGAGAACGTTGGAGAGGTGTTTCAATTTTAAGTGTTATTATCTTCTGCCAGTATATAAATAAATGATGATAGAACGTTTGAGAGGTGTTTCAATTTTGGTTATTATCTTCAGTATATAAATAAATGATGATAGAACGTTTGAGAGGTGTTTCAATTTTGGTTATTATCTTCAGTATATAAATAAATGATGATAGAACGTTTGAGAGGTGTTTCAATTTTGGTTATTATCTTCAGTATATAAATAAATGATGATAGAACGTTTGAGAGGTGTTTCAATTTTGGTTATTATCTTCAGTATATAAATAAATGATGAGAGAACGTTGGAGAGGTGTTTTCTAATTTTGGTTATTATCTTCAGTATATAAATAAATGATGATAGAACGTTTGAGAGGTGTTTCAATTTTGGTTATTATCTTCAGTATATAAATAAATGATGAGAGAACGTTGGAGAGGTGTTTCAATTTGGTTATTATCTTCAGTATATAAATAAATGATGAGAGAACGTTGGAGAGGTGTTTCAATTTTGGTTATTATCTTCAGTATATAAATAAATGATGATAGAACGTTGGAGAGGTGTTTCAATTTTGGTTATTATCTTCAGTATATAAATAAATGATGATAGAACGTTGGAGAGGTGTTTCACTTTTGGTTATTATCTTCAGTATATAAATAAATGATGATAGAACGTTTGAGAGTTGTTTCAATTTTGGTTATTATCTTCAGTATATAAATAAATGATGAGAGAACGTTGGAGAGGTGTTTCAATTTTGGTTATTATCTTCAGTATATAAATAAATGATGATAGAACGTTGGAGAGGTGTTTCAATTTTGCTATTATCTTCAGTATATACAAATGATGAGAGAACGTTGGAGAGGTGTTTCAATTTTGGTTATTATCTTCAGTATATAAATAAATGATGATAGAACGTTTGAGAGGTGTTTCAATTTGGTTATTATCTTCAGTATATATAAATAAATGATGAGAGAACGTTGGAGAGGTGTTTCAATTTTGGTTATTATCTTCAGTATATAAATAAATGATGATAGAACGTTGGAGAGGTGTTTCAATTTTGGTTATTATCTTCAGTATATAAATAAATGATGATAGAACGTTGGAGAGGTGTTTCAATTTTGGTTATTATCTTCAGTATATAAATAAATGATGATAGAACGTTGGAGAGGTGTTTCACTTTGGTTATTATCTTCAGTATATAAATAAATGATGATAGAACGTTGGAGAGGTGTTTCAATTTTGGGTAATATGACCTGTATATAAATAAATGATGATGGAACTTTTGAGAGAAGTTTAAATTTTGTTTAATATGTCCTGTCTATAAATAAATGATGATGGAACTTTTGAGAGAAGTTTCAATTTTGGATAATATGTCCTGTATATAAATAAATGATGATAGAACGTTGGAGAGGTGTTTCAATTTTGGTTATTATCTTCAGTATATAAATAAATGATGATAGAACGTTGGAGAGGTGTTTCAATTTTGGTTATTGTCTTCAGTATATAAATAAATGATGATAGAACGTTTGAGAGGTGTTTCAATTTTGGTTATTATCTTCAGTATATAAATAAATGATGATAGAACGTTTGAGAGGTGTTTCAATTTTGGTTATTATCTTCAGTATATAAATAAATGATGAGAGAACGTTGGAGAGGTGTTTCAATTTTGGTTATTATCTTCAGTATATAAATAAATGATGATAGAACGTTGGAGAGGTGTTTCAATTTTGGTTATTATCTTCAGTATATAAATAAATGATGATAGAACGTTGGAGAGGTGTTTCAATTTTTTTGGTTATTATCTTCAGTATATAAATAAATGATGAGAGAACGTTTGAGAGGTGTTTCAATTTTGGTTATTATCTTCAGTATATAAATAAATGATGATAGAACGTTGGAGAGGTGTTTCAATTTTGGTTATTATCTTCAGTATATAAATAAATGATGATAGAACGTTGGAGAGGTGTTTCAATTTTTGGTTATTATCTTCAGTATATAAATAAATGATGATAGAACGTTTGAGAGGTGTTTCAATTTTTAAGTTATTATCTTCAGTATATAAATAAATGATGATAGAACGTTTGAGAGGTGTTTCAATTTTGGTTATCTTCAGTATATAAATAAATGATGATAGAACGTTTGAGAGGTGTTTCAATTTTGGTTATTATCTTCAGTATATAAATAAATGATGAGAGAACGTTGGAGAGGTGTTTTAATTTTGGTTATTATCTTCAGTATATAAATAAATGATGATAGAACGTTGGAGAGGTGTTTCAATTTTGGTTATTATCTTCAGTATATAAATAAATGATGATAGAACGTTGGAGAGGTGTTTCAATTTTGGTTATTATCTTCAGTATATAAATAAATGATGAGAGAACGTTTGAGAGGTGTTTCAATTTTGGTTATTATCTTCAGTATATAAATAAATGATGATAGAACGTTGGAGAGGTGTTTCAATTTTGGTTATTATCTTCAGTATATAAATAAATGATGATAGAACGTTTGAGAGGTGTTTCAATTTGGTTATTATCTTCAGTATATAAATAAATGATGAGAGAACGTTTGAGAGGTGTTTCAATTTTGGTTATTATCTTCAGTATATAAATAAATGATGATAGAACGTTTGAGAGGTGTTTCAATTTTGGTTATTATCTTCAGTATATAAATAAATGATGATAGAACGTTTGAGAGGTGTTTCAATTTTGGTTATTATCTTCAGTATATAAATAAATGATGATAGAACGTTTGAGAGGTGTTTCAATTTTGGTTATTATCTTCAGTATATAAATAAATGATGATAGAACGTTTGAGAGGTGTTTCAATTTTGGTTATTATCTTCTGGTATATATAAATAAATGATGAGAGAACGTTGGAGAGGTGTTTCAATTTTGGTTATTATCTTCAGTATATAAATAAATGATGATAGAACGTTTGAGAGGTGTTTCAATTTTGGTTATTATCTTCAGTATATAAATAAATGATGATAGAACGTTTGAGAGGTGTTTCAATTTTGGTTATTATCTTCAGTATATAAATAAATGATGAGAGAACGTTTGAGAGGTGTTTCAATTTGGTTATTATCTTCAGTATATAAATAAATGATGATAGAACGTTTGAGAGGTGTTTCAATTCTTTGGTTATTATCTTCAGTATATAAATAAATGATGATAGAACGTTTGAGAGGTGTTTCAATTTTGGTTATTATCTTCAGTATATAAATAAATGATGAGAACGTTGGAGAGGTGTTTCAATTTTGGTTATTATCTTCAGTATATAAATAAATGATGATAGAACGTTTGAGAGGTGTTTCAATTTTGGTTATTATCTTCAGTATATAAATAAATGATGATAGAACGTTTGAGAGGTGTTTCAATTTTGGTTATTATCTTCAGTATATAAATAAATGATGATAGAACGTTTGAGAGGTGTTTCAATTTTGGTTATTATCTTCAGTATATAAATAAATGATGATAGAACGTTTGAGAGGTGTTTCAATTTCTTTGGTTAGTTATCTTCAGTATATAAATAAATGATGAGAGAACGTTGGAGAGGTGTTTCAATTTTGGTTATTATCTTCAGTATATAAATAAATGATGATAGAACGTTTGAGAGGTGTTTCAATTTTGGTTATTATCTTCAGTATATAAATAAATGATGAGAGAACGTTGGAGAGGTGTTTCAATTTTGGTTATTATCTTCAGTATATAAATAAATGATGAGAGAACGTTGGAGAGGTGTTTCAATTTTGGTTATTATCTTCAGTATAAATAAATGATGATAGAACGTTGGAGAGGTGTTTCAATTTTGGTTATTATCTTCAGTATATAAATAAATGATGATAGAACGTTTGAGAGGTGTTTCAATTTTGGTTATTATCTTCAGTATATAAATAAATGATGATAGAACGTTTGAGAGTTGTTTCAATTTTTGGTTATTATCTTCAGTATATAAATAAATGATGAGAGAACGTTGGAGAGGTGTTTCAATTTTGGTTATTATCTTCAGTATATAAATAAATGATGAGAGAACGTTGGAGAGGTGTTTCAATTTGGTTATTATCTTCAGTATATAAATAAATGATGATAGAACGTTGGAGATGTGTTTCAATTTTGGTTATTATCTTCAGTATATAAATAAATGATGATAGAACGTTTGAGAGGTGTTTCAATTTGGTTATTATCTTCAGTATATAAATAAATGATGATAGAACGTTGGAGAGGTGTTTCAATTTTGGTTATTATCTTCAGTATATAAATAAATGATGAGAGAACGTTGGAGAGGTGTTTCAATTTTGGTTATTATCTTCAGTATATAAATAAATGATGAGAGAACGTTGGAGAGGTGTTTCAATTTTGGTTATTATCTTCAGTATATAAATAAATGATGATAGAACGTTTGAGAGGTGTTTCAATTTTGGTTATTATCTTCAGTATATAAATAAATGATGATAGAACGTTTGAGAGGTGTTTCAATTTTGGTTATTATCTTCAGTATATAAATAAATGATGAGAGAACGTTGGAGAGGTGTTTCAATTTTGGTTATTATCTTCAGTATATAAATAAATGATGAGAGAACGTTGGAGAGGTGTTTCAATTTTGGTTATTATCTTCAGTATATAAATAAATGATGATAGAACGTTTGAGAGGTGTTTCAATTTTGGTTATTATCTTCAGTATATAAATAAATGATGAGAGAACGTTGGAGAGGTGTTTCAATTTTGGTTATTATCTTCAGTATATAAATAAATGATGATAGAACGTTGAGAGGTGTTTCAATTTTGGTTATTATCTTCAGTATATAAATAAATGATGATAGAACGTTGGAGAGGTGTTTCAATTTTGGTTATTATCTTCAGTATATAAATAAATGATGATAGAACGTTGGAGAGGTGTTTCAATTTTGGTTATTATCTTCAGTATATAAATAAATGATGATAGAACGTTGGAGAGGTGTTTCAATTTTGGGTAATATGACCTGTATATAAATAAATGATGATGGAACTTTTGAGAGAAGTTTAAATTTTGTTTAATATGTCCTGTCTATAAATAAATGATGATGGAACTTTTGAGAGAAGTTTCAATTTTGGATAATATGTCCTGTATATAAATAAATGATGATAGAACGTTGGAGAGGTGTTTCAATTTTGGTTATTATCTTCAGTATATAAATAAAGGATGATAGAACGTTGGAGAGGTGTTTCAATTTTGGTTATTATCTTCAGTATATAAATAAATGATGATAGAACGTTTGAGAGGTGTTTCAATTTTGGTTATTATCTTCAGTATATAAATAAATGATGAGAGAACGTTGGAGAGGTGTTTCAATTTTGGTTATTATCTTCAGTATATAAATAAATGATGAGAGAACGTTGGAGAGGTGTTTCAATTTTGGTTATTATCTTCAGTATATAAATAAATGATGATAGAACGTTGGAGAGGTGTTTCAATTTTGGTTATTATCTTCAGTATATAAATAAATGATGATAGAACGTTGGAGAGGTGTTTCAATTTTGGGTAATATGACCTGTATATAAATAAATGATGATGGAACTTTTGAGAGAAGTTTAAATTTTGTTTAATATGTCCTGTCTATAAATAAATGATGATGGAACTTTTGAGAGAAGTTTCAATTTTGGATAATATGTCCTGTATATAAATAAATGATGATAGAACGTTTCAGGGAAGTTATAATTTTGGATATGTCATGTATATAAATAAATGATGATAGAACTTTTGAGGGAAGTTTTAATTTTGGGTAATATATCCTGTGTAGAAATAAATGATGCTGGAACATTTGAAAGGTGTTTCAATTTTAGATAATATGTCCTGCATATAAATAAATGATGATGGAACATTTGAGAGATGTTTCAATTTTGGGTAATATATCCTTTCTAGAAATAAATGATGATAGATGGTTTGAAAGGTGTTTCAATTTTGTTTAATATGTCCTGTATATAATTAAATGCTGTTAGAAAGTTTGAGAGAAGTTTCAATTTTGGATTATATATCCTGTGTATTAATAGATGATGACAGAACGTTTGAGAGAAATTTCAGTTTTGGGTAATATGACCTGTATATAAATAAATGATGATAGAACGTTTGAAAGGTGTTTCAATTTTGGATAATATGTCCTGTATATAAATAAATAGTGATAGGACGTTTGAGAGGTGTTTCAATTTTGGGTAATATGCCCTGTATATAAATAAATGATGATAGAACTTTTGAGAGAAATTTCAATTTTGGGTAATATGCCCTGTATATAAATAAATCATGATAGACCGTTTGAGAGAAGTTTCAATTTTGGGTAATATGACCTGTATATAAATAAATGATGATAGTTTGAGAGAAGTTTCAATTTTGGGTAATATGACCGGTATATAAATAAATAATGATAGGACGTTTGAGTGGTGCTTCAATTTTGGCTAATATGTCCTGTATATAAATAAATGATGAGAGAACG
The DNA here is from genome assembly GCA_037127315.1 of Ascarosepion bandense. Lineage (NCBI taxonomy): Eukaryota > Metazoa > Mollusca > Cephalopoda > Sepiida > Sepiidae > Ascarosepion > Ascarosepion bandense. The sequence goes on along the minus strand of JBBBDQ010002131.1, from coordinate 17,990 downwards.
TTTGAGAGAAATTTCAATTTTGGGTAATATGACCTGTATATAAATAAATGATGATAGAACGTTTGAAAGGTGTTTCAATTTTGGATAATATGTCCTGTATATGAATAAATATTGATAGGACCTTTGAGAGATGTTTCAATTTTGGGTAATATGTCCTGGTGAATAAGAATGCTGATAGAAATTTTACAGAGAAATTAATTTTGGTTAATATGTCCTGTGAATAAGAAAATGTTGATAGAAATTTTTGGGAGAAAATTTCCCCACTCAAGTTAATAATCCTGTGAATAAAAGTACTTGCTGATAGAAATTTGGAGAGCAGAAATTTCAATTTTAAGAATATAACCTGTGAATAAGACAATGTTGATGTGAAATTTTGAGAGAAATTTCAATTTTGGGTAATATGTCCTATGTAATAGGGACGTTGATAGAAATTTTGAGAGAAATTTCTACCTTGTTAATATGTTCTAGGATTAAGAAAAATGTTGATAGAAATTTTATAGAAATTTTCAATTTTGGGCAATATATCCTGTGAATAGGGGAACAAGGATAGAAATTTTATGAGAAATTTCAATTTTGGGTAATATGTCTCAGAATATGAAGGTTGATAGAAAATTTTGAGTAGAAATTTAATTTAAAAATATGTCCTACAATAAGAAATGTTGATAGAAATTTTAGAGAAATTTTCAATTTGGGTGCAATATGTCCCAGAATAAGGAGATTGATAGAAATTTTGGAGAGAAATTTCAATTTTGGTAATATGTCCTATGAATAATAGTAATGTTGATAAAATTTTTGAGAATTTCAATTTTGGGCACAGTCCAAAGAATAAGAACAAGATAGAAATTTTGAGTATGAAATTTTGACTTTGTGGCAATATGTCCTGTGAATAAGAAAATGTTGAGAGAAATTTGAGAGAAATTTCACTCTTTGGGTAATATGTCCCGTAAATAAGAAATGTTTATAGAAATTGGAGAGAAATTTCAATTTTTTAGTAATATGTCCTGTGAATAAGAAAATGTTGATAGAAATTTTTGAGAGAAATTTCAATTTTGGGTAATATGTCCTGTGAATAAGAAAATGTTGATAGAAATTTTGAGAGAAATTTCAATTTTGCTAATATGTCCCAACAAGTTAGGTTGATATAAAATTTTTGTTTAAATTTCAATTTTCACAATATGTCCCAAAAATAAGAAATATAGAAATTTTGAGAAATTTCAATTTTGGGTAATATGTCCTGTGAATAAGAAAATGTTGACAGAAATTTTGAGAGAAATTTCTAATTTTGGTTAATATGTCTCAGAATAAGAGTGTTGACAGTAGAAATTTTGGAGTTTAAATTTCAATTTTGGGCAATATGTCCTGTGAATAAGAAAAATGTTGAGAAATTTTTTGAGAGAAATTTCAATTTTAAAAATAGTCCTGCAGAATAAGAAAATGTTGACAGAAATTTTGGAGAGAAATTTCAATTTTGGGTAATATGTCCCAGAATAAGAAAGTGACAGAAATTTTGACAAAATTTCAATTTTGGGTAATAACCAGAATAAGAAAATGTTGATAGAAATTTTGAGAGAAATTTCAATTTTTGGTAATATGTCTCAGTAATACAGGGGGAATGTTGAGAAAATTTTGGAGAAATTCTCAATTTTGGGCATATGTCCCAGAATAAGAAAATGTTGACAGAAATTTTGAGAGAAATTTCAATTTTGGTAATATGTCCTGTAACAATAGCAATGTTGACAAATTTTTGAGAAATTTCAATTTTGGTTAATATGTCCTGTGAATAAGAAAGTGTTGAGAAATTTTGGAGCGAAATTTCAAATTTTGTAGAATATGTCCCAGAATAAGAAAATGTTGATGAAATTTTGAGAGAAATTTCAATTTTGGGTAATATGTCCCAATAAGAAAATGTTGATAGAAATTTTGAGAGAAATTTCAATTTTGGTTAATATGTCCTGTGAATAATAGTGTTTACGTGAAATTTGAGCCAAATTTCAATTTTTGGGTAATATGTCCTGTGAATAATAGTAGACACATAGAAATTTTGAGAGAAATTTCAATTTTGGCAATATGTCCTGTGAATAAGAAAAGACAAGACAGAAATTCCTTAAGAGAAATTTTCAATTTAAGTAATATGTCCTGTGAATAAGAAAGGTTGATGGAAATTTTGAGCCAAATTTCAGACTTTGGGTAATATGTCCTATTAATGAAAATGTTGATAGAAATTTTGAGAGAACAATTCTAAGGGAATATGTTCAAAGAATGATGAATAAGAAAATGCTGAGGAAATTTTGAGAGTAAAATTTCAATTTTAGTAATATGTCCTAGGTCATAGGCATGTTGACAGAAATTTTGTAGAGAAATTTCAATTTTGGGTAATATAAAAGTCCTGTGAATAAGAAATGTTTTAATAGGAATTTTGATGTAAAATTTCAATTTTGGGCAATATGTCCTGTGAATAAGAAAATGTTGATAGAAATTTTGAGAGAAATTAAATTTTCGGTAATATGTCCTGTGAATAAGAAAATGTTGACAGAAATTTTGAGACAAATTTCAATTTTGAGTAATATGTCCTGTGAATAAGAAAATTTTGTTGATAGAAATTTTGAGAAATCAATCTGGGTAATATGTCCTGTGATTAAGAAAATGTTGATAGAAATTTTGAGAGAAAATTTCAATTTTGGGTAATATGTCCTCGTGAATAAGAATGTTGAGAAATTTGAGCCAAATTTAAATTTTGGGTAATATGTCCTGTGAATAAGAAAATGTTGATAGAAATTTTGAGAGAAATTTCAATTTTTGGGTAATATGTCCCAATAATAGTGTATGTTGATAGAAATTTTGGAGAGAAATTTCAATTTTGAAGGTAATATGTCCTGTGAATAAGAAAATGCTGATAGAAATTTTGAGAGAAATTTCAATTTTGGTACAGAGAACCTGTGAATAAGAAAATGTTGATAGAAATTTGAGAAATTTCAATTTTGGGTAATATGTCCTGTGAATAAGAAATGTTGATAGAAATTTTGAGAAATTTCAATTTTGGCATAATATGTCCCTATGTGAATAGGTTAGGGGGAATGCTGATAGGAAATTTTGAGAGAAATTAAATTTTGGGTAATATAACCAAAGAATAAGAAATTGTTGACATAGAAATTTTGAGCCGGAATTTCAATTTTGGTTAATAGAACCTGTGAATAAGAAAAGTTGATGAAATTTCTATGCAAATTTCAATTTGTGCAATATGTCCTGTGAATAAGAAAATGTTGATAGAAATTTTGAGAGAAATTTCACTTGGCATATGTCCCAGAATAAGAAACAAGTTGATAGAAATTTTGAGAGAAATTTACCTTGGTTAATATGTCTCCTGTGAATAAGAGTGTTGATAGAATTTTGTGATGTAAATTTCAATTTTGGGTAATATGTCCTGTGAATAAGTAGGAATGTTGACAGAAATTTTGAGAGAAATTTCACCTTGGGTAATATGTCCTGTGAATAATAGGATGTTGATAGAAATTTTGAGAGAAATTTCCAATTTTGGGTAATAAGGTCCTGTGAATAAGTAGTATGTTGAGCAGGAAATTTTGTTTAAAATTTCAAATTTTGGGTAATATGTCCTGTGAATAAGAAATGTTGAGGAAATTTTGAGAGAAATTTCAATTTTCTGTAATATGTCCTGTGAATAATGAAAATGCCATAGAAATTCTTCTTATGAAATTTCAATTTTGGGTAATATGTCCTGTGAATAAGAAAATGTTGATAGAAATTTTGAGAGAACAATTGTTTAATGTCCTGTGAATAAGAAAGTGTTGATAGAAATTTTGAGCAAAATTTACCTTGGGTATATGAACCCAGAATAAGAATGCTGATAGAAATTTTGAGAGAAATTTCACCTTTGGAAAATATAATCAAAAGAATAAAGAAAAAGGACAGAAATTTTGGAGAGAAATTCTTCACTTTGGTTAATATGTCCTGGTGAATAAGAAAGGTTAATAGAAATTACTAAATTTCAATTTTGGGTAATATGTCCTATGAATAAGAAAATGCTGATAGAAATTTTGAGAGAAATTTCACTTGGGTAATATGTCCTGTGAATAAGAAAATGTTGATAGAAATTTTGGAGAGAAATTTCAATTTTGGGTAATATGTCCCAGTAACAAGAATGTTTACAGAAATTTTGGAGAGAAAATTTCAATTTCGGGTAATATGTCCCAGAATAAGAAATGTTGATAGAAACCTTTGAGTTTAAATTTCAATTTTTAAGAAGCAGTGTCCTATGAATAAGAAAATGTTGACAGAAATTTTGAGAAAACCTTCAATTTTCGGTAATATGTCCTGTGAATAAGAAATGTTGATAGAAATTTTGAGAGAAATTTCAATTTTAAAAATATGTCCTGTGAATGTTAGGTGAATGTTGATAGAAATTTTGAGAGAAATTTCAATTTTGGGTAATATGTCCCACAAGAAAATGTTGATGAAATTTTGGAGAGAAATTTCAATTTTGTATAATATGTCCTGTGAATAAGAAAATGTTGATAGAAATTTTGAGTTGCAATTTCAATTTTGGGTAATATGGTCCTGTGAATAAGAAAATGTTGATAGAAATTTTGAGAGAAATTTCAATTTTTGCAATATGTCCTGTGAACAAGAAAATGTTGAGGAAATTTGAGAGAAATTTCAATTTTGGGTATGCTTCCAAAGAATAAGAAATGTTGATAGAAATTTTGGAGAGAAATTTCGGATTTTGGGTAATATGTCCTGTGAATAAGTAAATGTTGATAGGAAATTTTGAGAGAACAATTTTTGGGTAATATGTCCTGTGAATAAGAAAATGTTGATAGAAATTTTGAGAGAAAATTTCAATTTTAAAAATATGTCCCAGAATAAGAAAATGTTGAGAAATTTTAAGAGAAATTTCCAATTTTGGTAATATGTCCCAGAATAAGAAAATGTTGACAGAAATTTTTGAGCGAAATTTCAATTTTGGTTAATATGTCCTGTGAATAAGAAAAGTTGAGGTGAAATTTTGAGAGAAATGGACTTTGGGTAATATGTCCTGTGAATAAGAAAATGTTGATAGAAATTTTGAGAGAAATTTCAATTTTGGCAATATGTCCCGTGAATAAGAAGTTGATAGAAATTTTGTACATAATTTTGGTTAATATGTCCTGTGAATAAGAAAGTGTTGAGCAGGAAATTTTTGAGCGAAATTTCAAATTTTGGGTAATATGTCCCAGAATAAGAAAATTGATAGAAATTGAGAGAAATTTCAATTTTGGGTAATATGTCCTGTGAATAAGAAATGTTGATAGAAATTTTGAGAGAAATTTCTAATTTTTGGGTAATATGTCCTGCAATAAGAAAAGTGTTGATAGAAATTTTGCCAAATTTAATTTAAAAATATGTCCTGTGAATAAGAAAAGAATGTTGATAGAAATTTTGAGAGAAATTTTCAATTTTCGGTAATATGTCCGTAATAAGAAATGTTGATAGAAATTTTGAGAGAAATTTCAATTTTGGGTAATATGTCCCAAAGAATAAGAAAATGTTGATAGAAATTTTTAGAGAAATTTCAATTTTGGTTAATATGTCCCAGAATAAGAAAAGCGATAGAAATTTTTGTTTTTAAATTTCCATTTTTGGGCAATATGTCCCAATAAGAAAATGTTGATAGAAATTTTGAGAGAAATTTTAATTTTGGTAATATGTCCTGTGAATAAGAAAATGTTGATGGTAAAATTTTGAGAGAAAATTTCAATTTTGGTTACGAACCTGTGAATAAGAAAGTGTTGATAGAAATTTTGTCAAATTTCAATTTTGGGTATTATGTCCTATGAATAAGAAAATGCTGATAGAAATTGAGAGAAATTTCAATTTTGGGTAATATGTCCCAGAATAAGAAAATGTTGAGGAAATTTTTAAGAGAAATTTCAATTTTAGGTATATGTCCTGTGAATAAGAAAATGTTGATAGAAATTTCGAGAGAAATTTCAATTTTGGAAAATATGTCCTGTGAATAAGAAAATGTTGATAGAAATTTTGAGCAATTAATTTTTGGGGTAATATGTCCTGTGAATAAGAAAATGTTATAGAAATTTTGAGCCAAATTTCTAATTTTGGGTAATATGTCCTGTGTGAATAAGAAAATGTTGATAGAAATTTTGAGAGAAATTTCAATTTTGGCAATATGTCCTGTGAATAAGAAAAATGTTGATAGAAATTTTATGAAATTTCAATTTTGTGTAATATGTCCCAGAATAAGAAAATGTTGATAAAATTTTGGAGAAATTTCAATTTTGGGTAATATGTCCTGTGAATAAGAAAATGTTGACAGAAATTTTTGTTTAAATTTCAATTTCAGTAATATGTCCTGGTGACCAGAAAAATTATGGTGAAATTTGGAGAGAAATTTCAATTTTGGGCAATATGTCCCAGAATAAGAAATTGATAGAAAATTTTGGAGAAATTTCAATTTTGGGTATGTCCGGTGAATAAGAAAATGTTGACAGAAAATTTTGAGAAATTTCAATTTTGGCAGTTATGTCCTGTGAATAAGAAAATGTTGATAGAAATTCTAGAAATTTCAATTTTGGCAATATGGTCTCGTGAATAAGAAAATGTTGATAGAAATTTTGAGAAATTTCAATTTTGGTAATATGTCCGTGAATAGAAAATGTTGATAGAAATTTTAGAGAAATTTCAATTTTGGGTACATGTTCGTGAATAAGAAAATGTTGATAGAAATTTTGAGAGAAATTTTCAATTTTGTTATTGAGGTCCTGTGAATAATAGTGTTGATAGAAATTTTGAGAGAAATTTCAATTTTGGGTACTATGTCCAGTGAATAAGAACAATAGATAGAAATTTTGAGAGAAATTTCAATTTTGGGTAATATGTCCTGTGAATAAGAAAATGTTGATAGAAAATTTGAGAGAAATTTCAATTTTGAAGCTACTATGTTCCATGAATAAGAAAGTTTTGATAGAAATTTTGTTTAAATTTCAATTTTGGCAATATGTCCCAGTAAATGTAATAGGTATCGTTGATAAGAAATTGAGCGAAATTTCAATTTTGGGTAATATGTCCTGTGAATAATAGTATCGTTATGAAATTTTGAGCGAAATTTCAATTTTTGGTTAATATGGTCCTGAATAAGAAAATGTTGATGGAAATTTGAGAGAAATTTCAATTTTGGGTAATATGTCCTGGTGAATAAGAAGATGTTGATGAAATTTCTTGTATAGGAAATTTCAATTTTGGGTAATATGTCCTGTGAATAAGAAAATGTTGATAGAAATTTTTGAGAGAAATTTCAATTTTGGTTAATATGTCCTGTGAATAAGAAAGTGTTGATAGAAATTTCGGTTTCAAATTTCAATTTTGGGTAATATGTCCTGTGAATAAGAAAATGTTGATAGAAATTTTGAGAGAAATTTCAATTTTGGGTAATATGTCCTGTGAATAAGAAAATGTTGATAGAAATTTTGAGAGAAATTTTAATTTTGGGTAATATGTCCTGTGAATAAGAAAATGTTGATAGAAATTTTGAGAGAAATTTCAATTTTGGTTAATATGTCCTGTGAATAACAGTAATGTTGATAGAAATTTTGAGAGAAATTTCAATTTTGGGTAATATGTCCTGTGGAATAAGAAAATATTGATAGAAATTTTGACAAATTTCGAATTTCAAAAATATGTTCCAAAATAAGAAAATGTTGATAGAAAATTTTGAGAGAAATTTCAATTTTGGGTAATATGTCCTGTGAATGGGCAAAAATGTTGACAGAAAATTTTGAGAGAAATTTCAAATTTTGGGTAATATGTCCTGTGAATAAGAAAATGTTGATAGAAATTTTGAGAGAAATTTCAATTTTGGGTACATATCCTGTGAATAAGAAAATGTTGATGGAAATTTGAGCCACCAATTTTGGGTAATATGTCCTGTGGAATAAGAAGAATGTTGAGGAAAATTTCGAGAAATTTTGAATTTTGGCAATATGTCCCGTGAATAAGAAAGGGTATCATGAGCAGAAATTCTAGAAATTTCCCAATTTTTGGGTAATATGTCCGTGAATAAGAAATGTTGATAGAAATTTTGAGAGAATTTCACCAGTAATATGTCCCGTAATAAGAAATGTTTAAGGAAATTTTGAGAGAAATTTCAAATTTTGCACGAGGTCCTGTACTAAGAAAAATTGATATGTAAAATTTTGATATAAATTAACTTACAATATGTCCTGGTATGAATAAGAAAACAAGTTGATAGAATTTTGAGAAGAAATTTCATAATTCTGAAGTATTATGTCCCCAGAATAAATAGTACAGCGATAATTGGAGAGAAATTTCCAATTTTAATAACATGTCCCGTGTCAAGAAAATATAGAAATTTTGAGAGAAATTTCCAGAATTCTCATAATATGTCCTGGCAATTAAGAAAATGTTTTTGATAGAAAATCTTTGAGAGAAATTAACCTTGGGTAACACACAGTCCTATGAATAATATATATCACATAAAAATTTTGAGAGAAATTTCAATTTTGTTGACTATGTCCGAAAGAATAAGAGAAACATTAGAAAATTTTGTTTTCACTTTCAATTTTAAAAATATGCAACCTAAGAATATATAAATGTTTTAGATATAAAATTTTGAGTAGTAAAATTTCAAAATTTTAAAAGAAATATGTCCGTGAATTAAAGAAATGTTGATAGAAATTTTTGAGAGAAATTTCAATTTTAATATTATAACCCAGTGAATAAGAAAGTACACAGAAATTTTGAAAGCGAAATTTCAATTTTCGGTAATATGTCCTGTGAATAAGAAAATGTTGATAGAAATTTTGAGAGAAATTTCAATTTTGGGTAATATGTCCTGTGAATAAGAAAATGTTGATAGAAATTTTGAGAGAAATTTCAATTTTGGCTAATATGTCCTGTGAATAAGAAAATGTTGATAGAAATTTTGAGAGAAATTTCAATTTTGGTTAATATGTCCTGTGAATAAGAAAATGTTGATAGAAAGTTTGAGACAAATTTCAATTTTGGGTAATATGTCCTGTGAATAAGAAAATGTTGATAGAAATTTTGAGAGAAATTTCAATTTTGGGTAATATGTCCTGTGAATAAGAAAATGTTGATAGAAATTTTGAGAGAAATTTCAATTTTGGGTAATATGTCCTGTGAATAAGAAAATGTTGATAGAAATTTTGAGAGAAATTTCAATTTTGGTTAATTTGTCCTGTGAATAAGAAAGTGTTGATAGAAATTTTGAGAGAAATTTCAATTTTGGGTAATATGTCCTGTGAATAAGAAAATGTTGATAGAAATTTTGAGAGAAATTTTAATTTTGGTTAATATGTCCTGTGAATAATAAAGTGTTGATAGAAATTTTGAGCGAAATTTCAATTTTGGGTAATATGTCCTGTGAATAAGAAAATGTTGATAGAAATTTTGAGAGAAATTTCAATTTTGGGTAATATGTCCTGTGAATAAGAAAATGTTGATAGAAATTTTGAGAGAAATTTCAATTTTGGTTAATATGTCCTGTGAATAAGAAAGTGTTGATAGAAATTTTGAGCGAAATTTCAATTTTGGGTAATATGTCCTGTGAATAAGAAAATGTTGATAGAAATTTTGAGAGAAATTTCAATTTTGGGTAATATGTCCTGTGAATAAGAAAATGTTGATAGAAATTTTGAGAGAAATTTCAATTTTGGTTAATATGTCCTGTGAATAAGAAAGTGTTGATAGAAATTTTGAGCGAAATTTCAATTTTGGGTAATATGTCCTGTGAATAAGAAAATGTTGATAGAAATTTTGAGAGAAATTTCAATTTTGGGTAATATGTCCTGTGAATAAGAAAATGTTGATAGAAATTTTGAGAGAAATTTCAATTTTGGGTAATATGTCCTGTGAATAAGAAAATGTTGATAGAAATTTTGAGAGAAATTTCAATTTTGGGTAATATGTCCTGTGAATAAGAAAATGTTGATAGAAATTTTGAGAGAAATTTCAATTTTGGTTAATTTGTCCTGTGAATAAGAAAGTGTTGATAGAAATTTTGAGAGAAATTTCAATTTTGGGTAATATGTCCTGTGAATAAGAAAATGTTGATAGAAATTTTGAGAGAAATTTCAATTTTGGTTAATATGTCCTGTGAATAAGAAAGTGTTGATAGAAATTTTGAGCGAAATTTCAATTTTGGGTAATATGTCCTGTGAATAAGAAAATGTTGATAGAAATTTTGAGAGAAATTTCAATTTTGGGTAATATGTCCTGTGAATAAGAAAATGTTGATAGAAATTTTGAGAGAAATTTCAATTTTGGTTAATATGTCCTGTGAATAAGAAAGTGTTGATAGAAATTTTGAGCGAAATTTCAATTTTGTTTAATATGTCCTGTGAATAAGAAAATGTTGATAGAAAGTTTGAGAGAAATTTCAATTTTGGTTAATATGTTCTGTGAATAAGAAAATGTTGATAGAAATTTTGAGAAAAATTTCAATTTTGGTTAATATGTTCTGTGAATAAGAAAATGTTGATAGAAATTTTGAGAGAAATTTCAATTTTGGTTAATATGTCCTGTGAATGAGAAAATGTTGATAGAAATTTTGAGACAAATTTCAATTTTGGTTAATATGTCCTGTGAATAAGAAAATATTGATAGAAATTTTGAGAGAAATTTCAATTTTGGTTAATATGTCCTGTGAATAAGAAAATGTTGATAGAAATTTTGAGAGAAATTTCAATTTTGGTTAATATGTCCTGTGAATAAGAAAATGTTGATAGAAATTTTGAGAGAAATTTCAATTTTGGTTAATATGTACTGTGAATAAGAAAATGTTGATAGAAATTTTGAGATAATTTTCAACTTCGTTTAATATGTCCTGTGAATAAGAAAATGTTGAAAGAAATTTTGAGAGAAATTTCAATTTTGGGTAATATGTCCTGTGAAGAAAAAATGTTGATAGAAATTTTGAGAGAAATTTCAATTTTGGTTAATATGTTCTGTGAATAAGAAAATGTTGATAGAAATTTTGAGAGAAATTTCAATTTTGGGTAATATGTCCTGTGAATAAGAAAATGTTGATAGAAATTTTGAGAGAAAAGTCAATTTTGGTTAATATGTCTTGTGAATAAGAAAATGTTGATAGAAATTTTGAGCAAAATTTCAATTTTGGTTAATATGTCCTGTGAACAAGAAAATGTTGATAGAAATTTTGAGAGACATTTCAATTTTGGGTAATATGTCCTGTGAATAAGAAAATGTTGATAGAAATTTTGAGCAAAATTTCAATTTTCGTTAATATGTCCTGTGAATAAGAAAATGTTGATAGAAATTTTGAGAGAAATTTCAATTTTGGTTAATATGTCCTGTGAATAAAAAAATGTTGATAGAAATTTTGAGAGAAATTTCAATTTTGGGTAATATGTCCTGTGAATAATAAAATGTTGATAGAAATTTTGAGAGAAATTTCAATTTTGGTTAATATGTCCTGTGAATAAAAAAATGTTGATAGAAATTTTGAGATAATTTTCAACTTTGTTTAATATGTCCTGTGAATAAGAAAATGTTGATAGAAATTTTGAGAGAAATTTCAATTTTGGGTAATATGTCCTGTGAATAAGAAAATGTTGATAGAAATTTTGAGCAAAATTTCAATTTTGGTTAATATGTCCTGTGAATAAGAATATGTTCATAGAAATTTTGAGAGAAATTTCAATTTTGGTTAATATGTCCTGTGAATAAGAAAATGTTGATAGAAATTTTGAGCAAAATTTCAATTTTGGTTAATATGTCCTGTGAATAAAAAATGTTGATAGAAATTTTGAGAGAAATTTCAATTTTGGGTAATATGTTTTGTGAATAAGAAAATGTTGATAGAAATTTTGAGTGAAATTTCAATTTTGGTTAATATGTCCTGTGAATAAGAAAATGTTGATAGAAATTTTGAGCGAAATTTCAATTTTGTTTAATATGTCCTGTGAATAAGAATATGTTCATAGAAATTTTGAGAGAAATTTCAATTTTGGGTAATATGTCCTGTGAATAAGAAAATGTTGATAGAAATTTTGAGAAAAATTTCAATTTTGGGTAATAAAAAAAAAGAAAAAAAAAGAATACATGAGAGATGCTTGAATTTTGGGTAATATGTTTTTTTTATAAGGCAACTTAGTTTGAAAATTGTGTGACGTTTCCATTTTGAGTAATATTTCCTGTGAATAAGGAAATGTAGGTAAGAATGTTTGAGAGAAGTTTCACATTAGGGTAATATGCCATGTGAAAAATAAAAAGAAGCTAGAATGTATGAGAGATGCTTGAATTTTTGGAAATATGTTTTTTGAATAAGGCAATTTAGGTAGAATATTTGAGTGAAGTTTCTGTTTTTGATAATATGTCCTGTAAATAAGGAATGACAGCTAAGAAGGATTGAGAGAAGTTTCAGTTTTGGGTAATATGTCCTGTGAAAAAGAAAAGGAAGGTTGAACGTATGAGAGATCTTTTAATGTTAGGTAATATATCCTGTGAATAAGAACAGGTATATAATAACATTTTTTTTTAATCATGTCACCTGAAGCAAGGCATTCCACTGCCACTATAGCGCAGGGGGTTGCACAAGGCGATAGACGAGTTAGGATGTACATAGGGAGAGAGTTGGGGAGAAGGGGAGGGTTAGTGTGTTAGGATATGTCTATTGACCTTACATTTAAACTCCTGGAGGTTATAGCCGTTGGGGAAGCAATGCATGCGGAAGGGAATTCCACAGGCAGGAAGTGCGAGAAAAGAAGCTACTGGAGTAGAAATTGCGGTTACATTTCATCAGTTTCACTGTAAAAGGATGGGACCTAGTTGCCAATCTAGTATCTAGTGCAGACTCACACCTAGGGGGCACCAGTGATTTAAGTTCATCAGAGCAGAAGCTATTAAAGTATTTATAGAAGAGGCACAGGGAAGCCACGTCACGACGGTGGAAGAGTGACTGCAGGCGGTCAGCTAAGTCGGTATCAATCACGTTACAGATTCTTCGCTGTATTTTGTCAAGAAGCCCGAGGAGAATAGTAGGGGCACCCGACTAGATGTGGCAACAGTATTCAAAACACGGGCAGATGGTAGATTTGTATAAGTGCAGGATAGATTCAGGTGGAAAGGATTTCCGGGCCCTGCACAGAGAGACAACTTTCATAGTAGCGGATTTAGCAATGGATTCGACGTAGTCATTCCACTTGAGGTCCGCTGAGAGTGTCAAGCCAAGCAGGCGTAGTATTTTACTCAAAAAATCTTATGCCCCGGGTGAGGTTTGAAAGAAGTTTTAATTTTGTGTAATATGTCCTGTGAAAAAGAAAAGGAAGGTTAATCTTTCAATTTTGGGTAAGATGTCATGTGAGTAGGAAATATTAGGCAGAAAATATAAGCGAAGTTTCCATTTTGGGTAATATGTCCTGTGAATAAGAAAACGTTGATAGAACTTTTGAGAGAAGTTTCAATTTTGGGTAAAATGTTCTGTGAAAAAGAAAAATATGTAGAATGTATGTGAGATGCTTGAATTTTTGATAATATGTTTTTTGAATAAGGCAATTTAGGTAGATTGTTTGAGTGAAGTTTTAATTTTGGGCAATATGTTCTAGGAATAAGAAAAGTTAGTCAGAACATATAAGTGATGTTTCCATTTTGCATGATTTGTCCTGTGAATAAGAAAAGGCAGGTAAGAACGATTGAGAGAAGTTTCTTTTTTGGGTAATATGTCCAGTAAATAAAAAAGTTTGTCATGAGAGAAGTTTTAATTTTTGGAATATGTCCTGTGAATAAGAAAAAGAAGGTAGACAGTATGAGAGATGCTTGAATGTTTGGTAATATGTTTTTTGAATAAGGTAATTTAGGTAGATTGTTTGAGTGACATTTCCATTTTGAGTAATATGTCATGTGAATAAGGAAATGTAAGTAAGAACGTTTGAGAGAAGTCTAAATTTTGGGTAATATGTCCTTTGAATGCGAAATGGAAGGTTCAACGCATGAGAGAAGTTTTAATTTTGAGTAATATGTCCGATGAATACAAAAAGAAACATTAAACGTATGAGAGGAGTTTCAATTTTGGGTCATATGTCCTGTGAATTAAGAAAAGTTTTAGTTTTGGGTAATATGTCCTGTAAATAAGAAAAAGAAGGTAGAATGTATGAGAGATGCTTGAATGTTTGGTAATATCTTTTTTGAATAAGACAATTTAGATAGAATGTTTGAGTGAAGTTTTAACTTTGGGTAATATGTCCAGTGAATAAAAAAAGTTACATGGAACTTTTGAGAGAAATTTCAATTTTCTTTAATATGTCCTGTGAATAAGAAAAGGTAGGTTAGAATGTTTGAGCGAAGTTTCAATTTTGATTAATATGTCCTGTGAATAAGAAAAGGATGGTAGAACATTTGACAGAAGTTACAATATGTCTTTTGAATTATGAATGGAAAGTAGAAGTTTTGAGAGTTGTTCCAATTTTATGTAATATGTCCTGTGAATATAAAAAGTTATGTAGAACGTATGAGAAAGTTTCAATTTCAGGTAAATCAGCTATGTATAACAAATGATAGGTAGAATGTATGAGAGAAGTTTCAATTTTGTGTCATATTGTGGTGCACTGGATATCGGCTCGGAACGAGAAATCGAGGAGCCGAGTTCGAATTCCAGCTGAATTCATTGCATTCACTTATGCACAAATACCCTTGGGAAAGGTATTAATCCATCTATTCCTTCCAGTTATGGGTTAAATAACAGGACAGATTGGGTTCTATAGCCTTGGTTGGCAACCAGTCTACCGCAGAAAGCAATGGCAACCTACTGTGGGATAATCTTCTGCCCAGTCAGTCATGTCTCTTTCGAGACATGATTGCCCAAGCGTGTATCACATATGGCACTTAACTGACTGACTGTCCTGTGAATAATAAACCTTTGGCAGAATTTATGAGAGAAGTGAAAAGTCTGAAAATGACAAGATATGTGAACTATTTACTGTTGTTGCATCTGTGATGCTTCTAACATATCTCTTCACATTTGTACATTTCTATTTTTCAGTTTTGTCTATGGGTCTTTTGTAATCTCACCTTCTCCTTTTTTCTTTCAGACTGAAGTTTTTTTCTACTGTTAGTGAAATTGAAAGTTTTCTGCAATTAAATTAAATATTTCAATCACACTCATCTCTTATTGGTTGCATATATTTCTTTCAAATTGTATTTAATCATCTTCAACCAGAAGTTATACACAGAGCCTTATGCACAACACTCAAAATTTGGCATCATGTTTTAAGCTGATATCACATTAATAAGTATGATTGCAATAAATATCACTGTAATGCGCAAAGTTTTCTATTTTTTTATTTGTATTTTAATATTTGAGTTTTGTTGGAAACTTAACATTTTCTATAAGGTGTGTAATTATGTAGAACTTTTTTTTTAATCATTTCACCCCAAGCGGAAATGCCACTGATGTGCAGGTGGCTACATAACTGTAAAAAGATTAATTAGAAAAGAGTGAGGAGTACAAACTAGTTAGAAAGGAGTAATAGAAAGCTGAGAATGCAGGTGCGATGACAGATACATAGGTGGAGAGAAAGGGAAGGTTATACAGGGGTGGGGAGAGAGCTAGAGTCCAGTGGTTAGTAGATGAGTATTGACTTTGCATTTAAATTTCTGGAGGTTGTAGCCGTCAGGAAAGCAAGAATATGGGAGTGAGTTCCACAGGCAGGAAGTGCGAGAGAAGAAGCTGCAGGAGTAGAATTATCATCTGCATTTGGCTAACCTGGCTGTGAATGGGTGGGACCCACTTGCCAGTCTGGTTGCACGAGTAAACACCTGTTGAGGAGGCACCAGTGATTTAAATAGCAAAAATTAAATTTGAAAAATTTCAAAGTTAATTTTTTTAAACAGCTTTTGATTAAAGAAAAGTTATTTTTATCACAGTAAATTTATGATGGAAAGAAAATAAGGTTGGGGATACAAAAGTAGGTATAATAGGTAAAATAGGAAATAATGAACTGGAAGATAAAAGATTGCATTCATGGAAAGTAAAATTATACATTTCATAATTTTTAATACAAGGAAGGAAAAAAATAGAGTAAATGTCATAAACCTACAGTGCAAGAGGAATGAGGTGCCATTAATAGTAATTTAAAATGGCAAGTTAACATTGTATTATAACTAGCAACAGATATAGAAGCTATGTGGAGTTATTTGGTGAGTAATCATTATGAAAGATTTAAAGAAGATAGAGAAATAATAATAATTGTTGAAAAGCTGCAATAGCAAGGGAGGTTATCCAAAGAATATAGAAATTGAGAATATTAATATAAAATTTCATACAAAAGATAAATAAAAACATTAATAAAATAGAATGTATTAAAGTAATCACAATAAATTTTCCAGGTGAACAGAGTGTTTAAAAGGTGAAAGAACATTCAGCCATTTTTTTGGTTAAAGGAAAGATTTCTGAAGTGAAAAGTAAATAATAGGAAAATCTATAAAAATGTGAGAAAAAAAAAAGGTAGATTTGGTATAATTCTAATGGAAATGCATAAATATGTTTAAGAAAACAGGGAAAAGCATAGATAGAAAGACAGATAATGAGCAGACATAGCTAAATAGATAGATAGATAGATAGATAGATAGATAGATAGATAGATAGATAGATAGATACTATAAAGTTATTCTTTTCTTTAATAGTCAATGATGTCATGTTTCATTAAAACGATGAATATAGACAATAATTTGAACAGACAGAGATAGATACATACATTCATACATATCAATAGACTTAGGTAGATAGATGGATAGACAGATTGGACAAAGTGAGATAGATAGATAGATAGATAGATAGATAGATAGATACATACATACATACATACATACATACATACATACATACATACATAGATACATAGATAATATAATGTTATTTATTTCTTTAATTGTGTATGAGAGCATGTTCCATTAAAAAGATGAATATATACACAATTTAATTGAACAAATTGAGATAGATAGATAGATAGATAGATACATACATACATACATACATACATACATACATAGCTACATAGATACATAGATAAATAGATACATAAATAGATAGATAATATAATGATTTTAATTTAATTTTATTTCTTTAATAGTGTATGAGGTCATGTTCCATTAAAAAGGTGCATATATACACAATTGAATTGAGATAGATAGATAGATAGATAGATAGATAGATACATACATACATACATACATACATACATACATACATATATATGTATAGATTGCGATAGATAGATAGATAGATAGATAGATAGATAGATATGAACAGACACAGAGAGAAAGATCCATATATACATAAATTTGAACAGACTTAGATACATGCATTCATACATCTCAATAGACTGAGGTACATTGATGAATACATAGAATTGAAAAGATTGAGATAGATAGATAGATAGATAGATAGATAGATAGATAGATAGATAGATAGATAGATAGATAGATAGAGAGAGAGATTGCAATAGATATATATGTATAGATTGCGATAGATAGATAGATAGATAGATAGATAGATAGATCCAGATATATTTAATTTGAACAGACTTAGATCCATACACTCATACATCTCAATAGACTGAGGTAGATTAATGAATACATAGAATTGAACAGATTGAGATAGATAGATAGATAGATAGATAGATAGATAGATAGATAGATAGATAGAAAAAGACTGTGATAGATAGATAGATAGATAGATAGATAGATAGATAGATATGAACAGATTGCGATAGATAGATAGACAGATAGATAGATAGATAAAGATAAATAGATGGATAGATAGATAGACAGATAGATACGAACAGATTGAGATAGATAGATAGATAGATAGATAGATAGATAGATAGATAGATAGATACGAACAGATTGAGATAGATAAATACATAGATAGATAGATAGATAGATAGATAGATAGATAGATAGATAGATATGAACAGATTGTT
>JBBBDQ010002128.1:180000-256384 GCA_037127315.1 Ascarosepion bandense | reverse complement strand
ATCAGAGAAAGAGCAAGAGAAGGACGAAAACACAGGTGTGAAGACAGTTGCTAAGGCAGAGAAAAAGAAAAAGAAGATAGAACAAGATAGACAGTGTGGTGTAGAAAGAATTGGGGTCAAGTAGATAAGAGATGGTTGTTGACCTTGCATTTAAATACCTGTTTATTGTAGCTGTCAGGAAAGCAAGGATACGGAAGAGAGTTCCACGGGCGGGAAGTTCGGGAAAAGAAGCTCTCTATATTAGTTGTGTAGGAATATTTTCTGTAGAAATTTTATATTCAACTGAATATTTACTATCTACTTAAATGAAGAGCGCTAGAAAGATAGGAATGAAAGTTTAACATTTGTGAAGCAAGCATAGTAAACACAAACTCTCCAGAGAGGATTGAAAAAAAAAGCATCCTAAAACCATCATCGCATTGCAAAACAAATCAAGAAAACAAAATCTGTACAGAGGAAAGAAACAGGTTTCTAAAATTATTTTCAAGATCTCATCCGATTACATTTGGAATAATAAGAACACCAAGCAAAACTAACAAAAAACGCGCACCTAATGCTAATTTCAAAGGAGAATATAGAAGCAAAGCAAAAATAATCTGGAAACCAGATCTCTGCTCCTAAAATTAGAAGCCAGATACTACAAAAGCGATTGGGAAGAAACGAGGCGAAGAAGAGACAGAATGACTTTGTCACCTCATAAATTAAACTCATAACGATTTTCAAGATTATAAATCACACTAAAGCAAGAAGGAGAAGCAATTGTATAGCGATTTACATCGCTTAGCTTAGCTGTAGAACAATACCAAGACTACGGAACTTCCAGTGAGGACTGAATTAAATAATATGATTTCGTAAAGGGTTAACATTTTTCCTAAACATAGCGTCACGTCAAAATGCCCAGGGGAAGCTTAAATATAAAGCCACGTTAGAAAGAAACACGACATTCACGAAGTAGGAAATATTTTTAATATACGTTTGATTTAAAATTATCAGGAAACAGGATACACTCTGGATCTTCTTTGTTAATTTACCCCAAATAATGTAAAGTTACTAAGCAAAGATATTATTTCACCACAAGAAATTATAAATCTTAAATCAAAGTGTGTTTCCTTATTAAATTTTTGGCAATATTTTGAAACTATAAATTTTAAATCAAAGTTCATATGTTCGTTAAATAAATTATTGTCACTCTCTTAAATTCTTCTTCTATGTGCCTTGTCCTTTCCACGTCTCCCTATCCCTGGTGGCTCTTAGTATGTTTTCTCCTGTTACACCACGCAAACCCAGTTCCGTCATCCACCTGATCAGACTTTTCAAATATGTTATCCGCTGCCTTCCTCTGTCTCTTTTTCCTTCTATCTGGCCAGTCAGTATCAGCTTCTCCAAGCTCTCCTTCCTCATCACATGTCCTAGGAATTTCAGTTGTCTCTTCCTGATGCTCACTAATTTCCTTTTCATTGCTATTCTTTCCAACACCTCATCGTTGCTTGCATGCTCAGTCCACGATATCTGCAGCATTCTTCTGTAGAACCACATTTCCGCTGCTTCAAGTCTTTTTCCTCATTTCCGATGATATTGTTCAGCATTCACTGCCGTATTGAAGAACTGAGATCACATAGCAATCGAGCATTCTCTTCTTTGTTTCTAAGGAAATTTTCCTGTGTCTTAGTATTTTACTCAGCTTCTAGAACGCGTCCTCTATCATGCCAATTCGCCTTCGGATCTCAACACTTTAAATAAAAATTTGTTTAGCTTCAATCCACAAAAAGAAAAATTACTAAAAATCCGGGAGTTACACACATTTCATAAGTGCGGATGATATTCGAAGTACTTACAATTAATAAAAAAAATAAAGAAAATATATTTTGGTCCTCTTTATCTGGATGAGTAGAAACGTAGATCCCACACTTAGAAATAGCGTACCCGAGACACACATATTGGGGGCAGTCGCAAAGGTCAACCCAACCAGTGCAATAGAAGGGTCTAGCTCTGGAAGAATTTGGTGTGAATTTTACTAAATTTAAATTCTTTTTATTTCGAGTTGTTGTGGAATCATCTCTATCTATTTATGATAATTGACTCACCTGAAGGTACATATAATCCTGCCATAGAGAAAGTTACATTGAATAGTAATCGTAGAGATCCGTTACAGTTATCGAAGAGTTGCGACAGATGCCGAAGTTACCCAGAGACCAGACTAGCTCTGAGCTCCACTCAGCTAGAATAATTTACCCGGACATACTATTTCCAACGACTTCACTTCAAAACTTGTATATAATTATATCTACTAATAGTATTCCTCGATTTACTAACCTGCATTCAAGTTTGTATATTACGTACAATATAACCTACTTTTCTATCTTCATAGATGTTTTTGTTGTTAGTTTGTACGGTTTCTCATCTGGAATCCACAACAGGGGGTGTATTAGAAAAAATAACCCACACGGCCATTAATTCGAAATGAAGAAGACATTATTGAAGTTCTTATAATTTTAAGCGCACTATTCTTTAGATAGAGATGCGTAAACAAAGACAGTATGTAGTATTCATGTTGGAATGTTAATACTATGTACTGTGGTTAGGATTTCATATAAAATATGGTAATGTCTTCCTATCGATTTTTATTTCGGGTAAAATAAAATTCACTCGATCTAACTTAGGGTGGACATCTCGCAATATATTTCTGTGATACGTTACTTTCTGCTTATTGTCAAGGAGTATGAAAATATAATCAAGACTGACATCTCGTATATAAACTATTCAAAATAAATAATAACTGCATTAACTCTCTCTCTCTCTCTTTCTATCTCTTTCTATCTCTCTCACTCTCTCTCACTCTGTCTCTCTCTCCCTCTTTCTCTCTCTCTCTCTCTCTCTCTCTATATATATATATATATATATATATGTCAGATTGAATAAATTGCAAACATTGTGTCTGCTTATTTTTAGTAAAATCAGTTCATACTCACGGATAATGTTTCGCGTATTATAATTGAAAGATGTCTGAAATGACATATTTATTTTTGAAGCAGAAAAGGCATTTACAGTAATTTTTAGTAACACAAGTTTTGCGGTTATTTTTTGTTACCATAACTCACCCCTGAAGATGATCTAAGAAAAAGATTGAAAGTACTTGGGTACATTGAGAAATGAATAATAATAACATCTGTCAACGTTAGACCTCATTTCTGACATCTTTCAATTATAATACACGAATGATTATTCGTGAGTATGAACAGATTTTATTAAAAATAAGCAGACACAATGTTGTCAATTTATTTAACCTGACATGTCTGAAAGAAACTTTGCTGCCTAAATACACAAATAATATATATATATATTGTCATTCGCAGACACATCTGTTTCGCTGTATCACAGCTCATCAGTACGGTTAGACTCCGATTGCTCCCTAACCCAGGCTCGAAACCCGACCGAATTGGCGTCAGTCGGCGACTCTATATATATATATATATATATATATATATATATATATATATATATATTGATTGATTGATTGATTGATTGATTATTTAGTTTTTGGTTATAATAAAATGAGACCAGTATACAGTTGTATCAAAAAGTGTTCAATACAATTATATTGTAGAATATTTGAATATTCCTTATTAAACTAGTTCTAACGTTCACGGCTACGACGCGCCATGTTCCGCGCATTATAAACCAACTCATTCTCTTCATATGCCACTGATGGAATGTAAGTTCCTCTCGGACAGTTTCTTCCCACTAAGCGCAACTTTGTGTAACAGAATCCTAAATCAGTCAGTTAAGTGCCATACGTGATACACGTTTTGCGAACATGTCTCGAATGAGACATGACAGACTGTGCAGAAGATTATCCCGCACTAAGTTGCCATTACATTCTAAGGTAGACTGGTTGCCAACAAAGGCTATAGAACTCAATCTGTCCTGTTATTTAGCCCATAACTCAAGGAAAGAGACGGATTAATAACATTTCCAAGGGTATTTGTGCGTAAGGGAACTGGAATTCGAACTCGTCTCACGACTGCTAAATAGAAGACAAAAAAGAACTTTTCCTTACCAACGTGTTTCGACTATATATATATATATATATATATATATATATATATGCGGAAAGTTCCGAAACCGACATATTTAATTTACTAGTTTAAACATTATTTTTAATAGATTTTCATATTTGAGTCCATGTTCTGTTTGTAATCGAAAACTCTGGTTATATATTTATGTTTACCGGCCTGATTATTTACCGGAAATTTTGTTAAAAATATGCGTCGTTTGACAGGATTCGAACCTGTGACCCCTACCAACATAGGGAAAGCTGCCAATTGATTTGGTGTGCTTTAGACCGATCGATCACAAATGATTCCATAGTGAAACCATAGTTCAATCAAGCCTTGTATACACAATTTTCGATATTTCGCATAATCTCCTCCGTGGTTCCTATATATAAAAATATTGGAGAACCCTCTGACTACGCTAATTATCGCCCTATCAGCCTCCTAGCGATCTTTGGCAAAGTGATCGAAGCCATCATCAATGCCGAGGTGGTACAACATCTCACAGCCCATAGACTCTTCTCTGACAAACAGTATGGCTTCCGCTTCACCAGGTTTAATGCTGATATGCTCACGACTATCACTGAGTATATACATCAGGTCCTCGACAAAAACTGCGAAGCCCGAACTGTGGCCCTTGACATCTCCAAAGCGTTTGACAGAGTCTGGCATGCTGGCCTTCTATGCAAGGCACTGGGCTATGGTATAACTGGACAACTGTTTGACTTAATCCAGTCCCTCCTTTCAAACCGTACAATGAGGGTGATATTGAACGGACAAGCCTTCCAATACTCTCACATGAATGCGGGTGTCCCTCGAGGCTCTATTCTAGGTCCTACGATTTTCCATATCTATATTAACGATCTCCTTGATGTAATAAGATAATCACACAAAGATATATATATATATATATATATATACACAAAGATATATCTATATAAATATATATATATATATACACACAAAGATATATATATATATATACACAGATATATATATATATATATACACACACAAAGATATATATATATATACACACAAAGATATATATATATATATATATATATATATATATATATATACATATATAATGTCAAAATGCAATTTATCACGTGGCTTATAAATGTAATATTCAGCAATTCATATCCAGTGTTTAATAGACCAACATTTTTGCAAATTTTTCGGTTCACTCATCAGTGGGGTTCAAGATTTTTTACGGATTTTCTCATTTTTCGTTAAGCCAACGACGGAACGCTCATATTAGAGAACGAAAAAATACATCAGCGATGGAATTAATATATTAGAGATCTCTTCCACGTCGAGAGAGGACAGCTAGCCAGAAATGATAAAATCCGAAGTGGAAGCCGCACTGACCAAATTGAGCAGAAATAAAGCAGCTGGACCAGACAGTATAGTAATAAAGATGCTAACAGCATTAGACGAATTCATCGCAAACAGGATTACAGAAATAACAAATGAAATATACAACAGCGGCGATATACCGGAAGACCTAAGCAGATCAATTGTTATAGGATTACCTATGAAACCAGGAGCAAAGAAAGGTGAACTCCACCAAACAATCAGCTTGATGAGCCAAAACTCATCTTCTGAATTCTAATGAACAGAGCGCACAGCAGAATCGGCCCAGGTATAGGAACAATAACAGTGTGGGTTCGTCAATGACACCGGAACAAGAAAAGCAATAATCATGCACGAAATATTATCAGAAAAAGCAATACAAATGTAGAAGAATGTATACTTGCAGTTTATAGATTACGCAAAGGGGTTCAACAAAGTACACCACAAAGACTTATCAGAGATGCTCGACTATCTCAATATATCCGAGAAAGATTTTCGGGTTATTTTATTTATATATTTATTTCTACCGGCCTGATTATTTACGGGAAATTTTGTAACGAATGTGAATGTCATTCGGCAAGATTCGAACCCGGGATTCCTAACAACATAGGGGAAAACTACCAATTAATTTGGTTCATCTTTGGGTGCTCGACCACTAGTCTAATCGAAGTTAAATCAAGCCCTATATAGACCATTTGCGATTTTTCGCAAATAACCGTCTTATCGCAATGGCAACAAATGTAAACAAATAATCTATGCTGGCAGCAAACCGCCTGCATACGGACAAAAAATAAATTCAGCCCATATATGAAAATTGAACGGGGTGTCAAACAAGGATGTGTCTTCTCACCGGATCAATTCAACCTGTACAGCGAAACAATTCTGAGTTAGAAGAGGATTCGTCATTGGCGTCCACGATCTGAACAATATAAGATACGCAGGTGATACAGTGCCGATAGCAGACACGGAAATGAAAATACAAGACATTCTACATGAGGTAATTAGATAAAAAGGGCTAAGCTAAGTTCCAAGAAAACCGAATGCATAGTCATCATTAAAAAGAGGTTCTGAAAATACCAACTAGACGTTTGAGAGACTAAAATCAAATCGGTACAGTGGTTTAAATACCTGGGAAGCATTCTAACAGAAGACGGAAAGTGTGAGACTGAGATCCGAAGGCGGAATGACAAGGACAGTGACGCATTTCAAAAGCTAAGCAGTGTATAGGAGGATTTCGTTGGAGACAAAGAAAAGAGTACTGAACTGTTCTGTGTCAATGCTCATCTCTTAACCACTTGACACTAGTTCTTTTTACACCACCTTGTATATCCTTTCCTTCTCTCTACCTTTGCAACTGTCAGCACACCTGAATTCCCATCCTTCTCTTGATCACTTCTAACTGGTTCGTCTTTCTTTTCACTCTCTTCCCTCTCTCCTATCTAATCTTTTTACTCTTGTGTAGCCCCCTAAACTTTTTACTCTTATGTAGCCCCCTAATCTTTTTGCGCTTATGTACCCCCTACTCTTTTTACTCATATGTAGTCCCCTAATCCTTTTACGCTTATGTAGCCCCCTAATGTTTTTCCTCTTATGTAGCCCCCTAATCTTTTTACTCTTATGTAGCCCCCTAATCTTTTTACTCTTATGTAGCCCCCTACTCTTTTTACTCATATGTAGCCCCCTAATCATTTTACTCTTGTGTAGCCCCCTAATCCTTTTACGCTTATGTAGCCCCCTAATCTTTTTACTCTTATGTAGCCCCCTAATCTTTTTACTCTTATGTAGCCCCCTACTCTTTTTACTCATATGTAGCCCCCTAATCCTTTTACGCTTATGTAGCCCCCTAATGTTTTTCCTCTTATGTAGCCCCCTACTCTTTTTACTCTTATGTAGCCCCCTAATGTTTTTACTCTTATGTAGCCCCCTAATCTTTTTACTCTTATGTAGCTCCCCCTGCACATCAGTGACTTTACCACCTTGCGCGGGGTGATACAATTAATATATATATATATATATATATATATATATATATATATATATATATATGGCAGTGAATGCTGAACCTTCTCCACAAGGATGACGGAGAGGCTCGAAATGTGGTTCTACAGAAGGATGCTTAGGATACTATGGACAGAATATATAAGCAACGACGAGGTTTTGGAGAGAATGCAAACTAAAAGGAAATTTATACTTGGCATCGGTACGAGACAACTGATGTTTTAGGGACAGGTAATGAGAAAAGTGGTCTTGAAGAACCTGGATACTCACAGGACGGATTGAAGGAAAGAGAGAATGTGGGAAGCAGCGTGAGACATACTTGATCGGTCTGAGCATGTGGATGGCGGAGCGGGGTCTGGGAGAGATGCCAAGAGGACAAATATTAAAAGCGACAATGGATAGGGGTAATTGTGGGAATCCATGATCGCCTACGTCCTGAACGGACACGTTACATAAAGAAAAAGAAGAAGACTGAGGTAACACTAATGGTAAATATACATTTAGTCGCCACTTTGATTTCGTAGTTGTGCATAAAAACTCATATGGGTGTATGTGTCTTTTGTGAGTGTGTGTGAGACAGAGAGAGAGAGAGAGAGAGAGAGATTGAGAGACGATAATAAATTAGAATAATAGTGTGTCAATGAATAAAAAAACAAAGTTTGAATCTTCTCATTTCTTTCAGAAAGGAATGTCTTGTGACAACTACTTTATTGGTATTTACATTATTCGTCCTCATCTTTGTATCCATTTGTACGACGTTTCGACAGTATGCGCTCCGGCCCTCCTCAAGTGCTAGGAATTTTGAATTGAACCCTTTATTACAATCACTGGGGTATATGAACTCCATTCCTTGAGTTAATCCTCGATTGGAAGTCATGAGTTACCTCCCTCTAAGCCTGCAAGTTACTTGGTCACCACTGCTGTAGCCTGGTATTGAACTCACATCTCTAAGTGTCTACTCAAGAACTAAAGAACGTAGATATCCACTATATCTTAAGCACAGGAACAACTGAATTTTTGGGATTTATAAAACTAATGCCCAGTAAACTTTTTTTTTTTTACCAGAGATCATAGTGCAATTTTTTATGTTAATGGTTTTCTCTAGTATGTTTTTTACCAGAGCTCATATTGCAATTTTTACACTAATGATTTTCTCTGGTATTCCGTATTACTTGTTCTCATATTGTGTTCCTCTCTATGCATGGTCGGCTTAAAGGGTTCGGTTCGAAATTCCTATCACCTGAAGAAGGCCAGAGCGTACAACACCCGAAACATCGTACAAATGGCAACAAAGATGAGGACAATATTTGGAAAAAGCTAAATAATGTATATACTGCCTCATCTCCGAAATATAGACAACTACTTTATTGTTGTAC
The DNA here is from genome assembly GCA_037127315.1 of Ascarosepion bandense. Lineage (NCBI taxonomy): Eukaryota > Metazoa > Mollusca > Cephalopoda > Sepiida > Sepiidae > Ascarosepion > Ascarosepion bandense. The sequence goes on along the minus strand of JBBBDQ010002128.1, from coordinate 247,599 downwards.
AGAATTCTATCTAAAGCAACAGTATACAACAAACCGTGTGTATATGTTCATCTCTGTTCATGTCATTCCGTTTCTTGTATTAAATTATTGTTATTTTTGTAATTAATCCAAATTTCATAAATGTCAGTCAGTTAAGTGCCATACATGATACACGCTTGGTCGATCATGTCTAGAAAGAGACATGACTGACTGGGCAGAATTTTATCTCGCAGTAGTTTGCCATTGCTTTCTGTGATAAACTGGTTGCCGACCAAGGCTACAGAACCCAGTCTGTCCTGTTATTTAACCCATAACTGGAAGGAATAGACGGATTAATACCTTTCCCAAGGGTAGTTGCGCGTAAGTGAATGCAATGAATCAGCTGGAATTCGAACTCGGCTCCCCGATTTCTCGTTCCGAGACGATACCCAATGCACCACAAAGCACATGTGTAAATGTAAGTTTTCTAAAACATCAGATATGTGACATAATATTGAATATTTATGTAATGCTCTGATATAACCGGAGTTCACAGTAGTCTTTTCGTTTGTACATATGATTAAATCTATTAATAAAACCGTTGCCTGAAAACTTCCTTTCGGAATAAAACGTGTCAAAATATCTTTTAGTTTTCCATCTTAATATTTAATTTATTCAGACGGGCACGGGATTGTGTCTTTAGAACATAAGCCTTTCGAAAATGAGAACCGTGTTCAAATCACAGCATAGTCGATTTTTCAATATCTTATCGATATCGGAGTTGAAGATACTACACCTTTGAAAAGTGTCTGAAAACAATAATACGGGTTTACCCAATCTTATATACAAATCCACAACTTTTATCCGATTCTCACCAAACCTCCCACAAATATGTTTTAGGCTTCCGGTCAGGTCATGGGTTACTTATTTCTTCCAATTTTTCACCGGTATCAGAAATTGATACCCCGAATATTTTCCGATCAGGTCTGATCAAGATCAGGATTTCAGCCGTGTTATTGTGGTTCTTGTTGCAGAATTTGCTCTAACTTGGTAAAATTATAGTTTTTAGTCTCAAACATTAGTAGATCATATCAGACGACTCATTTTTCCCGATATCAGAAATAGATACTCCCGATATTCTATCAAATCTGATCAAAAACCGATATTCAGCTATCAATACGGCTCATTTTCTCTAATTTTACTCCCGATGAGTACGATAATTTTCCATGGAATTACTTAGGTTAGTTTATCCTTGGATGACTTATTTGACTCCGATATTGGAAATCGATACACCGATATTCTATCGGGTTTGATCAAAATCAGGTTTTCAGCCCTTTTATTTTTGTTTTTCCTCCGGGTTTTGCTCTAAGTAGGTATAATTGTAGTTCTTAGTCTTAACAACCTACATTTTTCGTGCCAACATCCAAAGAGTCCGAGCTTCAGAACAAAGGATCAGTTTTAAAGCTTTTATTACACCCTAGCAACGCCGGTATATTCTGCTAGTTGGGATATATAAAATACTTGTAAAATATTACAATAGTGAATAAACTCAAATACAATTCTTCTTTCGTTCTTCGTATATTTTTTTAAAAAGAAAGCTCTATAATGATTAAATGCCAGTCACGATATAAATTCTTGTACAAGATGAATTTAAATAACGTATAGCAAAGGAAAAAAACAAGAATGAACATATAAATTATTGATAATTAAACTAATAACAATTGATAAAAAGATGAACGATAAAGTGAAGATAGCATAAAACAATACTCTATTGAGATAAACATTATAATCTTAAGGGTCACAACAATGAAAACGACACAATAAACCGATGTTTACCGCTTGAGGCAATAGCTCTTCATCGATTTCCGTCAGTGAATGGTGCGTTAAAATCTAAAAGAACCAGATCACGCTGTGTCCTTTTCAGAAGCATATCTCTCTCACTTAATCGTCAGGATCCTTGTCAAGTTTTCCGTTTTTTTCAATTGATTATAATTCAGAAATATCACGAAAAGTAAAACGGTTAGTATCCGTCGATGCTTTTGCGAGCGGAAAGTCCGAAGTCATCGTGAAATATGATTTGAGCTTACGGGCCTTGTTCAACCAATGATCGAAGTAGATTATGCGCTATCTCTAAGAAATCTAAACTTATTTATAAATGTAAACTTTGTCTGTGTGTGAGTATCTGTGTGTGTGTGTCCGTTACCTATAGACTCCGTAACGGCTGAACCAATTTTCTTGAAAATTTAACCAGTTGTACTATAAGCGTCTGCCAGTGTTCTTAGCTAGGTTTTGTGTCGAGGTACCCTCTAAAAATATCGAAAATCGATAATCGAAAAAATTGGGTTTTTGAAGGAGTGGTCCGATTTTAATCAAATTTGATACATTCATAGACAAAGTCATAACAAACGTCATTCAGAAGTTTCAAGGTTGCAGTTCTTACAATAGTGCAGAAAATCGATAATATATATATATATATATATATATATATATATATATATATATATAAAAGGCAAGATGTTTGTGTGTGTGTGTGTGTTTATCTGCCTGTATGTCTATTTTATTCAGCTCTGTTATTTTACTTTTTGCTTCGGGTTTGGCTCTAAGTAAGTATAATTGTAGTTCTTAGTCTCAGCCATGATACCATTTAATCTGAGGAACTTATTTAGGCTTCAAAATTCAGTTTACGACAAATGAACTCTATTTGATATCGATACCAGTAAATCAAAATTTGACTTACATCCATTCATTTTTCTTTCAGTCTACGGTTTCGCTTTAAATGGAAACAACTATTGCTTTTTAGTCTTTCGTGCCAACGTCCAAAGAGTCTGAACTCCAGGACAATGGATTACTTTTAAAGCTTTCATTGCACCCGAGCAACACCGGGCTATACTGCTAGTTATTACTAAGATCCACTCAACATAGTTTGAATATAAATTACAGGATTATGCTTGAGCAGGCGTCTGCAGAAGTGATTAGCTAGCTACCCGGGCCAAGAATTACTATATAATTGTAAATATTGTCATGGTTTTATTTAACTATCTCCGTTCATCAAACTTATGTAATCGTTCGTCGATCTTACTTCAAAATTGTTGGATATGGAATATTTTCGATATTCCAATATAAAACCAAAAAATGCATGAAAATAAATATCTAACTATTCTTTTTTTTTCTTTTGCAGAAATGTACTTTTAAAATATATCGAATTTAAAATAATATATTGGGATATAAAAAATACATGTAAAATATTACTATAATAAATAAATTCAAATACAATTCTTCTTTCGTTCTTCATATATATTTCTTTAAAGAAAAGCTCTATAATGATTAAATGCCGGTCACGATAAAAATTCTTGTACAAGATGAATTTAAATAACGTTTCGCAAATGAAAAAAACAAGAATGAACATATAAATTATTGATAATTAAACTAATAACAATTGATAAAAAGATGAACGATAAAGTGAAGATAGCATAAAACAATACTCTATTGAGATAAACATTATAATCTTAAGGGTCACAACAATGAAAACGACACAATAAACCGATGTTTACCGCTTGAGGCAATAGCTCTTCATCGATTTCCGTCAGTGAATGGTGCGTTAAAATCTAAAAGAACCAGATCATGCTGTGTCCTTTTCAGAAGCATATCTCTCTCACTTGATCGTCAGGATCCTTGTCAAGTTTTCCGTTTATTTCAATAGAATATAATTCAGAAATAGCACGCGTCTTCTAATAGAACAAAAAATCCAGATAAAACTGTGGTTTTAACACTGTTTATCGTGACTAATGTTTAGTAATATTTCCAACAAACTTCCAATCATCTGAACCCTTCCATAGAAAAACCAGAACTACCAGACACTCATATATACAGAAAACAACACCCACGCGTTCTCGGTTAGAATCCGCCAATTCTGAATGTCATAAATCATATAACGTTTGTTTAAAATGTCTAATGTGCGTGAAACCTGATTGACCAATAAAAATCAAACACAAAAGTAAAAATACAAAAATATACTTCTACTTTTTCTATTTATCTCATCTTCTAATGGATATCTAATAAAAATAAAACATGTTACATTGTTAAAGGTTTACTATTTTTTCTTTAACTTATCATGTCTGTACACACACAGACAGACAACTATATATATATATATATATATATGTGTGTGTGTTTCGGTCGGGTTTCAATCCTGGGTTAAAAGAAATCGGATGTCTGATTGTACTGATGAGCTGTGATACAGCGAAACAAATGTCTGCGGATGACTATTTACGCTCTCACACCCTGATTGGTCACTCTGGAAGAATGGTAGACTTTGAAAAACAGTAACTACACTAGCATGGTACGCATCGCTCATTCATTAATGAATTAGAGTACTCTGGCTATTGGGCATATATAATGATAATATACATGCTAAAAAGTCGGCCTTCTTCTACCGAGCGCCCATAGCCCAGAGGTAAAATCGCCGACAGACGCCACTCCGGTCGGGTTTCAATTCCGGGTTAAAAGCAATCGGAGTCTAACCGTAGTGACGAGCTGTGATACAGCGAAACAGATCTGTCTGAGGATGACTATATATATATATATATATATATGTATATATATATATGAAATGACTTTCTAGAACACTATTTTTGATCGATACTCATATTTAAGTAGATATTCTGTTTTTTATTAAACATTATTATATATTTATATCTACCGGCCTGATTATTTACGATAAATTTTTATTACGAAAATGTGTGTCATTCGGCAGGATTCGAACCTGCGATTCCTATCCACACAGAGGAAGCCACCATGTGATCTGGCACGTCTCAGACCACTCGGTCACGAATGACCTTCAGTCTAAACGAGGTTTTAATCAAGCCTATATAACACAATTTTAGATTCATCGGAATAACCATATCTGCTCCGAAATGTATCGTAATGTCAACAAATGTAAACATGTTACGAAAATTAACAAAACTTGGTTATAAACAACCGACAATTTGAAATGATTTGTTTGAACATTATTTTTGATTGATACTCATATTTAAGTAGATATTCTGTTTTTAATTAAACATTGTTATATCTACCGGCCTGATTATTTACGATAAATTTTTATTACGAAAATGTGTGTCATTCGGCAGGATTCGAACCTGCGACCCCTATCCTCACAGGGGAAGCTACCATGTGATCTGGTACGTCCTAGACCTCTCGACCACGAATGACCTTCAGTAGGTTTTTTGTTTTTAATTAAACAGTTTTATATATTTATATCTACCGGTCTGATTATTTACGATTGTGGGTTGTTTATAACCAAGTTTCGTTAATCTTCGTTAATTTCCGTAATATATATATATATATATATATATATATATATATATATATAAAAGAGTGAACATTGAAGTCAACATGTGTTGAGTTTTTCCTCGGCTATTTTGGGTAATCATTCTAACAGTTATTTTGGCGGGAGTGGCTTGATTTTTATATTAGAGGAAATCTATTTGACTTGTCATTTGTTTATTCTTTTGTTTTTCGATTATTATCTATTTGGATTTTCTATTTATTTTATTCTTTATTGCTTTATTTATTTTTATTATGATTTCTTATTATTTATTTATATTATTTTATTTATTATTTATTGTAATGATTTGTTATATCGTTGGCGGTTTGTTAATTTGTTTATAATTTGCTCCTTATTATTAGTTTTCTATTTTTAAGTAATATAGTAAAAATTTGTTTTCATGTCTGCATTTTGATATTAGTTCAGATCGTTTATTTAGTAGTTTGTTTTGGTCAGGGCAGATAATAATCGCTACTTTTACCACCAGGCAGAGTCTGCGGTTATGAGGATTACGCACAATGCCCCATTGACATGTATATATAAATAGCCATGTAAAAACTCAACTCATGTGGCATGATAATTGCGCTTAGCATGAAACAGTCTGTCGCCCTTGATCGTTGACTTCAATGTTCACTCTTTTATATTTACATACGCTCTATCTCTGATATTCAGCACTTTATTCTATAAATATAGCACACCTGAAAACTATATTTATTAATATATCTATCTTTATTGTTTAATTACTCAGTTTTTGGTTATAATACGTTTAGACTCCCGTGCACGTTTGTATTAAAAAGTGTTCAATACAATTATATTGTAGAACTTTTGAATATTCTTAATTTGTAAACGAGTTACGACGTGAGTGTTCTTAGTAAAAAACCGTTAACGGTAAAATCAGTTATTGAATATCGCCCGAAGACACCACATATGGTAGAAACCTAGGTCGCGTAATAACTAGTTTACAAATGGAATATATATATATATATATATATATATATATATATAGAGAGAGAGAGAGAGAGAGAGAAAGAGAGTGAGAGAGAGAGACAGAGACAGAGGGAGAGAGAAAGAGAAATATATATATAATAAGAGTGAAATAAATTATTAAGTAAAAGTTTATTAAAAAATTATAAATAATTAGAAACTTTTAAATTTAAAAATTCAAATTGGCTAAAGTTTTACTGTAACTGTAATGAAAGGCTTCTTCATAGATCGCGAGAAAAATGAAATAAACAAAAAGACAATATACTGGTATGTTGTTACTCTGGGTTAATTTTTATTGTTTAGATAGTTGTCACGTGTATTATAGCAATAGATAATTATTTTTAAATGATTTTTCTCTCGAGCTCTGAAGAGTCTTTAATAAAATTGAAACATGTTAGATTGAAATATGTTGAAATATATTTAATCTGACATGTTTAAATGAAGATGTGGTGCCTAAATACACAAATATATATATATATATATATATATATATATATATATATATATATATATATATATATATAATTGTGTGTGGCGTCTGTGTGTGTGTCAAAGTTAAGACAAACACGTTATTCCATGGATAAGCGGAAGTTTGGCCTATTTTCAGGCGGACCATCGTCAGCTTCCTTCTTTATTGTACAGTACATTTCCGCTCAACCATGGAATAACGTGTCTGTTTTAATTTTTACATATATTTGCTCTATATGTATTTATAAACACATATATTTAGAGTTCTCCTAGAAAGTTATCCTACCACTTTATGTCAGGATAATCCTTTGGATTCTTCTATATCTACACCGCATATATATATATATATATATATATATATATATATATATATGCATATTATACTACGTCTATAACTTTTACAAAAACTTGTCATCTTAGATAATATAAATATCCGGTAAAATAAATGCTCAATACAAAATTTTATTAATGAACACATGATGCCATAGAAAAAAGTACTTACACAATTCTTAGATCCTGATAAAATTCCTCTCTACGTGTGTTTTTTTCTTTCTCATTCCCTCACATTTACTCTATAAGTATTTATTTTCCCCGCAAATAATACTGTTAATAATTACGAATTACAGTCCTTTGATTTCATATCTCTGCATTTTGATAATATTATTTTAGTTTAAAATTAGTGTATGTGCGTTGTGGTACAGTGGATATCGGCTCGGAACGAGAAATCGGGGAGCCGAGTTCGAATTTCAGTTGAATTCTTTGCATCCACTTACGCGCAAATACCCTTGGGAAAGGTATTAATCCGTCTCTTCCTTCCAGTTATGGGTTAAATAGCAGGACAGATTGGGTTATATAGCCTTGGTCGGCAACCAGTCTACCGCAGAAACCAATGGCAACCTACTGCGGGATAATCTTCTGCCCAGTCAGTCATGTCTCTTTCGAGACATGATCGCCCAAGCGTGTATCACGTATGGCACTTAACTGACTGTAATTTGTGTCTGTTTTCATTTACTTTTGATAAATTAAAAAAAACATTAACTATCATTGTAAAATTTAACTGCTATGAACATCAGGTGAACTTAAATTCAAATCTATTAAATTGTCATTTGTAACATGCACCTAATGTTTGCGTAACGCATGAAATTCTGGGTCGTGCCATCGACTTAAGATAATACATCTATTCATGAATATATATATATATATACATATATATATAGTATTGTGCAAAATTAATAGGATAAGAACTATTTTATCTTTGATGAGGCATATTGACAGAAATTAAACAATTTAATTTAAGTACTTTTAATTGATTTACTCAACAAACGTTTTAACAAAAAATACTTGTTACAAAATAAATTTAATATTTAGTATAATAGCCTACTACCAAGGACAATACTGGATTCATAAGCTCTACTTATTTGTACCTTCTTCTTTGTAAACGTTTCTGTAATACATCTTTCTCTAATCTACACCTCGTGTTCCCTGTTATATTTCCGTGGACCCACTTTTTGCTCCACATCAATATATATATATATATATATATATATATATATATATATATATATATCTGTGTGTGTGTGTGTGTGTGTGTGTGTGCGCGTTATAGTACCCTCCTACGAGGAATGAATTCTTCCTCAGAATATATATAAACTATGTGCGTGACTTCCAGAGAGCGAGTTAGGGGCAGTTACGAGCAATCAAGTACAGCAGTGAACGAGAGCGGTTAACGACAGTGAGGTAGCGTAATAATACCTTTGGACTTACTTATTTCTACAATCATTATTGTTAATACTTCTTTGAATATCTTGTTTCTTGTTATGCTAATACACAGTTTTGAACCTACCTTCTTGTTTCGTTTCTTACTTCCGGCACAAACTGGTCACGTCACTAAAGTCTCGTCATAACTACACAACAAATTGGCGACAATGTATAAGTTTCATTAAAACTATTTACTTTCCTGGCTACGAAATTTCACAAGAATTGCATATATTAACATTGCAAATGTAAAATACTTTCCAAACGTCCTGTGGCATCAGTTCTCAACTCGGTAACTATGTTGATGGCACAAATTAGTTATTCTCGACTTAATAGTATGTCTGTGCAATTTGATGAGGTCAAATTAGTAGTAGATCTAAAAAAAAGTTAGCTGGAAAGAAAGAATGACCTGTTAACGTTAACCCCTACTAAACGAGACTGTTTTCGTTTTGTCGATTGAGAGAATTCTTTTTAACTTCCATCTTAATAGTCAATGCTAAACTCCATGAGAATTACACATTACGTCTCCTCGAGCTAACGTTATCCGTCAAGTGGAACGTTTATATCGAATCAATTGCTTCGTCTGTTACTAAGTTGGTTCTCTTTATTGTGCTAGACAATGCTTCTCGTCAGAATCTGTCTTATATATTTATAATTTTACCATTCGAAAATTACTGCTATATCTAGACTGGGGCTCCTGTGATATGTTTAGAGGTTCTTGATAAAATCCAAAGTTGAATCTACAATATTATTAGTCCTGACACGAGTTCTTGGCTTCAGTCGCTTTTCCACCGACGTAACGCAGCTTCCCTTTGGCTTTTCTATAACTACTTTCATGGTAATTGTTCTGACGAACTTTATTAATTAAAGCGCAGTACAAAATTGATGACAAGGTTTCATTTTCGAACTAGTTCTAACCGTAAGTTTTATGCTATCAGTTTTTTCTATCGCATATCACTTGGGGAACTCTCTTCCAGCTCCTTATTGCCCAGTCAACTTTGATCTTGAAAATTTTAAAGCAACGTTAATCTTTATATTTTGTCTTCTTAATTTCTATTATTTTATTGCTCTACGAGGATCATTCAATAAATGAGGTGAATTTTTCGGTATAAGGACATCTATGAGGGTCATTCAATAAATAAGGTGAATATTTCGGTATAAGGACTTCTACGAGGGTCATTCAATAAATAAGGTGAATTTTTCGGTATAAGGACTTCTACAGGGATCATTCAATAAATAAGGTGAATTTTTCGGTATAAGGACTTCTACGAGGGTCATTCAATAAATAAGGTGAATTTTTCGGTATAAAGACTTCTACGAGGGTCATTCAATAAATAAGGTGAATTTTTCGAAAACAACTGCTGGTCCTGGATATCAGACTCTTTGGGCGTTTGCACGAAAGACTAAAAAGCAGCAGTTGTTTTCAGTTAAAATGAAACCGGAGACTGAAAGAAAAATGAATGGATGTAAGTCAAATTTTGAGTTCCTGGTATCGATATCAAATTTTCTGCCCTATTGCAATAACTGCAACCTTGAAACTTCTGAATATCGTTTCTTATGACTTTGTCTATCATTGTATCAAATTTGATTAAAATCGGACCATTCCTTCTATAACCTGATTTTTTCGATCATCGATTTTCGATATTTATCGGAGGTACCACGACACAAAGCCTAGCTAAGAACACTCGCAGACGGTTATAGTACAACTGTGTAAATTTTCAAGAAAATCGGTTCAGCCGTTTCAGAGTCTATAGGTAACGGACGCACACGCACACAAGCACACACACACACACACAGACAAAGATCCATTTATAAATATGTTTAGATTACTTTAAACGTTACAGAGACTCATTATTTATTATTTTCAACTGTATGTAATACGTTTATCGGCATCTGAATTAGAGAAAACCTAATAAAGAATATGCATTATCCGGCAAGATTATTCGTAGCCCCTGTGTAGGAGAAAACCACCGTTTTATTCGGCGTGCTTCATCGGTCGCATATGAACAATGTCACACCTAAACAAGTCTTTATTATACCTTTTCAAGGAAAGCACATACTCTCCATTCAACTTATTTTTCTTAAAAACCGTTATTTACCCAGTTTCATATCCTAGATGTAAACGCATTAATTCCGAGAAAAAGAATATATTTATGCTTAATGTCACAGTTTTATTACTTCAAACATTATTTTAGTAGGCAGTTATATTTGAAAAAGATGTCCCCAGGGAACCACACACACATATATATATATATATATATATATATATATATATATATATATATATACCCATATTATGAATAGATGGACCACTAAGAAGCACGGTCATTCTGAGGTTTTCATTTCAACGCATTGTGACAGCCTTCAAGACATAACACATACAACTATTTTACGCAATGCTTCAAGCACATTACAAAACTTTACTATATATATATATTTTTTTTTCCTTAAGATCAGTATTCAAATCATTTAAGGTGTGATAAAATGGTACTATAAAAATGAAAGACTTATCAAAAGGAGGTGGTAGAATAACCGGAAAATTGTGTCGCGTTTAATGATTTACTCCTTTTCTTTTTCTTTTTTTTTTTAATCGTATCACCCCAAGCAAGTAATTCCACTGCCACTATAGCGCAGGGGGTTACATAGAGGGATTGGGTATAGGAAATGTCAGAAGGAGGGTGATAGACGACATACGATGTACATAGGGAGAGAGTTGGAGAGAGTGGGTGTGAGTTAGTGAGTTAGGAGGTGTCTATTAACCTTACATTTAAACCCCTGGAGGTTGTAGCCGTCGGGGAAGCAAGTATGCGGTAGGGAATTCCACAGGCGGGAAGTGCGAGGAAAGAAGCTGTTGGAGTAGAAATTGCGGTTACATTTCATCGGTTTTCACTGTAAAACCTAGTTGCCAATCTAGTATCTCGTGCAAGTTCGTCAAAGTAGACGCCATGAAAGTATTTATAGAAGAGGCACAGGGAAGCCACGTCACACCGGTGAGAGAGATACTGCAGGTGGTCAGCCAATTCGGTATCAATCACATTACAGATTCTTCGCTGTATTTTGTCAAGAACCCCGAGGAGAATAGAAGGGGCACCCGACCAGATGTGGCAGCAGTACTCAATACACGGGCGGATGGTGGATTTATATAATTGCAGGATAGATTCAAGCGGAAAGAATTTCCGGGCTCTGCACAGAGAGCCGACATTCATAGCTGCGGATTTAGCAATGGATTCGACGTAGTCATTCCACTTGAGGTCCGCTGAGAGTGTCAGGCCAAGTTGGCGTAGTGATTTAATCTCTGGGAGGCAAGCCCGTTCCATGCTAATGGGAGGGAGGTGCGGTTGTCTGTGGTGGTTAATTGACAGCAGCTTCGTTTTGAAAGAATTGAATTTTACGAGCCATTTCTTACCCCAATCCACCACGGATTGGAGGTCTTTCTCAAGCTCGGCAGCGAGGTTCGCCTTGTCACCAACACCAGAGCTATGATCGAGGCGAGAGTAAACTGTTGTATCATCGGCGTACATGCCTACTTCTAATCTTATGATATCGGGGAGATCATTGATATAGATTAGAAAGAGCGTAGGACCTAGGATAGAGCCTTGGGGTACACCCGCGTTTGTAGAGTAGTTCTGGGAGGTATGTCCGTTTAATACCACCTTCAGTGTGCGGTTAGAGAGGAATGACCGGATTAAGTCAAACAAAAGTCCAGTTATGCCATAGCTTCGCAGTTTCCGTAGAAGGCCGGCATGCCATACTCTGTCGAATGCTTTAGAGATATCCAAGGCGACGGTTCGGGTTTCACCATTCTTGTCGAGAGCCTGGTATATATACTCGGTGATGGTCTTTAGCATGTCAGCAGTGGACCTCGTGAAGCGGAAGCCATACTGTTTGTCCGAGAGGAGCTCGTGGGCTGTGAGATGCTGAACGACCTCGGCATTGATAATGGCTTCGAACACTTTGCCGAAGATCGGAAGAACGATGATGGGACGGTAATTTGCGGGGTCCGATGGCTCACCAGTGTACTTGAATAATGGAACCACAGAAGAAGATTCCAACAGGCAGGAAAGCAGGAGGAAGATAGGCAGAGGTTGTAGAGTTTAGAAAGGATAGAGTAGAGGTCTGGGGCACAATTCTTCAAAACTATGATTGGGATTCCATCCCCACCACTCGCTTTGAGAGGCTCCAGTTTTGAGATTATGCTAGAAATCAGCTAGGACGACGTCATTCAATTGGGCCTCAGTTCTAGATGGGAAATCGGGTGTATGGATTCCAGACGAATCCAGAGTCGAATTGGTCGAGAATCTATGGGCAAAACATTCAGCCTTGTCTGTTGAGGAGGTGAGGACCTCACACTCGTTTATTAGTGAGAGTATTCAGGACTTACTCTTGCTAAGCACGCGTTTGCAGAGGCGCCAGTAGTCTTTGGTACCGAACTTGGAGGATGCTATGCGCTGCTTCATCCCGGCAGCAAACAGCATCTTAGCTTCGTTAAGTATCTTTTTACACTTATTACGAGCTGAGGTGAAAAGGCGCCTGTTTTGATCCGACACGTGGCTACGATAAAGCCGGAAGAAGTGATTCCGGTGGGCAATGGCTGCCGAGCAAGCGGGCGTGAACCAGGGAGACGAATGGGATTTAAGCTGAAATTTCCTGGCAGGGATGAAAGTATCGATGCCAGCCTTAACCCAGGAGGAGACCTCTGACGCACAGTCTTCGATGGGAAGACTAAAAACATTGTTCCAAGGGACGTCGAAGAGGAAGTCACGGAACGAATCCCAGTATGCTCTTTGATAGCAGTAGGATATTCTGCTGGTCTGGGTTTCTTGGGTAGGGGTGGAGTGGAACGAGATGTTGACAGAAACTACGGCGTGGTCAGAATTTCCGAGAGGGCAGAACTGTCTGGTGGAGCAAGAATTTGGGGTGGAAGTGAAGCAGAGGTCTAGTAGCGGGTCCCTTCCGTTAGGGCTATTGGAAAAAAAAATTTACCACTTGCGTAAGAGATTGGGAGATCAAAAAATTAAAGGTGTGGACACCAGCAGGGTCGGTTACAGAGTTTTCCAGCCACTTAGTGAGGTGGGCGTTAAAGTCGCCAAACACGAAAATATGGGCAGATGAGTGCGAAGAAATAGCCTTGTCGATATTGTCAGAGATGCTGTCAAGCACCAAACAGTCAGAGGAGGAGGGAGAGCGGTAGAGGAAGAAGAGATAGCTAACAGAGCTTAGAATTGAGAGACGGAAGCACATGAAAGACTGGTCCAGGGATTCGAGAGATGTTACTCTAGCTAGGGGGAGGTGTTCACTGACATATACACCAAGCCCATGCATATGGACGTTGGAGTCCTTCCTGAAGAGGGGAAGGTAACCAGGAACATAGAACTCAGAGGAGGGGATATACGGTTCAAGGTTAGTTTCACATCGGGTTAAGATATCAGGTGAGTTAGTTTGGAGGAATGCTTCTACGCTATAAAAGTTAGTGCGGATACCGCGTATGTTAGTGAAAGAGACACAGAGAGGTTTGGGCGTTTTCCGAGTAAATTTTGGTCATAATAAAATTAAACCAGTACACAGTTATATTAAAATGTGTTCAATACAATTATGCTACAAAACTTTTGAATCAAATGAAGAATATATATATATACTAGCAGTATAGCCCGGCGTTGCTCGGGTGTAATGAAAGCTTTAAAACTAATCCATAGTCCTCGAGCTCAGACTCTTTGCACGTTGGCACGAAAGACTAAATAGTTCAATAGTTGATTCCAGTTAAAGCGAAACCATTGACTGAAAGAAAAATGAAAGGATGTAAGTCAAATTTTGATTTCCTGGTATCGATATCAAATGAGTCTTTTTCGTCGTAATCTGAATTTTGAAGGCTACATAAGTCCTCAGATTAAATGGTATAATGGCTGAGACTAAGAACTAAAATTATATCTACCTAGAGCCAAACCCGACGTAGAGACTACAATAAAAGGGCTGAAAAATATACAAACATACAGGCAGATAAACAGACAGACACACACAAACATCTTGCCTTATATATATATATATATATATATATATATATATATATATATTATCGATTTTCTACACTATTTTAAGAACTGCAACCTTGAAACTTATGAATATCGTTTTTGATGTCTTTGTCTATGAGTGTATCAAATTTGATTAAAATCGGACTACTCCTTCTATAAACCGATTTTTTCGATTACCGATTATCGATTTTTATCGGGGGTACCTCGACACGAAACCTAGCGAAGAACACTCGCAGACGCTTATAGTACAACTGTGTAAATTTTCAAGAAAATCGGTTCAGCCGTTTCGGAGTCTATAGGTAACGGACACACACACATACACATAGAGACGTAGTTCCATTTATAAATAAGTTTAGGTTAGATATATATATTGTATATGTTTGTTTGCAACAGTTTAAGAAAACATTTAGAGCGTGCTACAATTAGATTACTACATAATAGGATATTACGTAGATTGTGTCAAATTTTAATACTCTTACCTTTCTTCCAAAAAATAATTGAGAGTATATGCTCGGAAAACAGAAGAACAAATCAGTAAACACCGGCTTACAAAAACAGCTGAAAAAGATCTATTAATTACCTTGAAGAATAAAATAATCATTCATGTACGAGAAACACTTAAACGAAAAGTCAGATCTCTTATACAAACGTAAATTCCTTTTCTTCTTCTTCTTCTTCTTCTTCTTCTTCTTCTTCTATGTGCTTTGTCCTTTTAGAACGTAGGCGATCATGGCCTTCCACGTCTCTCAGCCCCCGTTCTGTCATCCACCTGTTCAGGCCCTTCAAACATGTTATCCGCTGCCTTCGCCTGTCTCTTTTTTCCTCTAGCCTTTGGCCTGTTAGTATCAAGTTCTCCAAGCCCTCCTTACTCATTGCATGTCCCAGGAGCTTTAGCTGCCTTTTCCTGATGGTCAGTATTAATTTTATTTTATTTTCTATCCTTTTGAAACCTCATAATTTCCTTTTCGTTCCCATTCTTTTCCAACACCTCGTCATCGCTCACATGCTGGGTCCACGATATCCGCAGTATCTTTCTGTAGAACCAGATTTCAGCTGGTTCAAGTTTTCCATTCATCTTTGTTGAATTGTCCAACGTTCACTGCCATATTGAAAACATTCATGTTACAATTCCTAAAATCACACCATGACCCAAAATCTCCAAATAAAATCCCATAAATTAAATCTGAAATAAATTATTCTGAATACAAAATCACGGAAATGAAGAACCACACACGAAACAATATATTAGGACCTTGAATAAGTTATCGCTGTTTTCCAACAGCAGACCTTCCGAGAAATTCGTGCGTGTAGTTTCAGACGGTCAGTCAGTTAGTTAAGTGCCATACGTGATACACTCTTGGGCGATCATGCCTCGAAAGAGACATGATTGACTGGGCAGAAGATTATCCCGCAGTAGGTTGCCATTGCTTTCTACGGTAGACTGGTTGCCGACCATGGCTATAGAACCCAATCTGTCCTGCTATTTAACCCATAACAGGAAGGAAGAGACGGATTAATGCATTTCCCAAGGGTATTTGCGCGTAAGTGAATACAATGGATTCAACTGGAATTCGAACTCGGCTCCCCGGCTTCTCGTTCCGAGCCGATATCCACTGTACCACAACTTCAGATGGTAACGCATCTATAAAGAAGTACTCAGTATATGTCATTTTGCTTGCTGTAAATTCCGGATGAGGAACCGCACAAACTAATGAACAACAAAACAGATATTTGAAATAGAAAAATGAGTTATATTAAACTGTAAAGATAAAAACTAGAACGTAATTCTAGTTTTTATCTTTACGTTTAATCTTTATCTTTTATCTTTACGTATTCATTTAATCCATGAATACGATTAGTAAAGAATATATATATATACAAGGTTTTTGAAGTGAAGCCGTGCTGGAAATAGTATATCCGTGTAATATTATTCTGCCTGAGTGGATCTCAGAGCTACTATGACTACTAACGCAGTATTCTCAGTGTACTTCGGTATCTCTATTATGGCAGGAGTATATGTATACACAAATCGGGTTCATTATCATAGGAAAAGGGGAGATCCCACAACATCGCTGTAGTGTAAACAACTTTGATTTTTCATAGAGTTAAACAGGTCAGATTTCGTGCCAAAGAAACTGTATTTGCGGAGAATTTTACTGCACTACTTTATTCAAAACAAATTTATGCTAAACGACACAGAATCCGTGTTGATACTTACGGCGACCATGCTTTGTCAGAAACAATATGTAGAGATTGGTTTAGATGTTTCCAAAGTAATAATTTTGATGTGGAAGATAAACAACGCTCTGATGCACCAAAAAGGTTTGAAGACAAAGGATTCAAACCAACCAAAACCATCACGGGAGATTGCTATCTACTATAGTTGGTGTTTTTGTGCAGAGCATTGAAGAAAAATGGAAGCTATCCGAGCAGAGGTATGACAAAGTGATTTGCAACCAGACAACGGTAGGTCACATGTTGCAAAACGTGTTGTTGGAAATTATTTTGCGTAATTTTTCTATATTTAATTTTTCTAATCAATCCTATTAGGTCTTTTTCAAAATTTTCCAGTTCCTTACAAAAAGGTGGGTGTTTATATGTTTTAAATCCATAATCTTTAAAATTCTCGCTAGTGTGTAAGAAAAAGAAAGCTCTCCATCTTAACCTAGCTATAAAAGCTTCAATTTTTTGGAGTAATTGTAATTCATAAATATGTTTTTTAGGTACGGGTATATCCTTAAGTGAACAATCTAATATTATTTGTTCCAGTGTAGTACAGTTTAAAGTGCTCGATAGGTAAACCCAGAGCTTATAAAAATAATAACTAAATAGACTCTGTAAGTATGTAGGCCGTAAATTTATACTAAAATAAACATTCAAAAAAACCACTAACAAACAGAACCTAATTCCGTTACAATCCGGTGCACTAAGGCGTCGGATAACCGGGGAGAAAAAAAAGAAATCCGCGGAACAAGAACAAAACATTCAATACTCCGCAGCAAAGAAAAAAAAAACCCAAACGGAAACCAACCACAAGAAAAAGTGCTTTAAACTTTAAACTGTACTACAATGGAACAAATAATATTAGATTGTTCACTTAAGGATATACCCGTACCTAAAAAACATATTTATGAATTACAATTACTCCAAAAAATTGAAGCTTTTATAGCTAGGTTAAGATGGAGAGCTTTCTTTTTCTTACACATCATAAACACTAGCGAGAATTTTAAAGATTATGGATTTAAAACATATAAACACCCACCTTTTTGTAAGGAACTGGAAAATTTTGAAAAAGACCTAATAGGATTTATTAGAAAAATTAAATATAGAAAAATTACGCAAAATAATTTCCAACAACAACTAAGAAATACTTTAAAATTATGTAGTAAAAATAGTAATATTTATATAAAAGGTGACAAATCGAATAATATATATACTATGTCCAAATCGCAATATACTAGAGAATTAAAGAATTCCGTAGCCAAACATTATAAGAAAATAGCACCTGACATTGTATCTAATTTAAATAAAGAGGCTACTACATTAGTAGCTAAATTTAAACTACTCAATAGGGTTGAAAAATTAACCCTAAAAAATTCATTTTTAACTATTGAAGGTCATAAAGATTCATTCCCCAATCACCCTGAGTTCAGACTACTTAACCCTACTAAAACCGAACTAGGAAAGATCAGTAAGGTTATTATCCAAAAAATCTGTAATAATTTAAGAATGTTTCTAAACATTAACCAGTGGAAGTCCACAGGCGATTGTATTAAGCGGTTTAAAAATCTAAAAATTTATAAAAAATCTGCCTTTATTAAATATGATATAAAAGACTTCTACCCATCTATAACTACTAAATTGCTTACTGAGGTTTTAACATTAGCTAAGGAATATAATGACATTACTGAAGCAGAATTAGAGATAATTTGGCATTGCCATAAAACCCTCCTATATTATAATGATGAAATATGGATAAAAAAAACTGATGCCCAAGGGTTTGACAATCCTATGGGGTCATATGATGGTGCGGAGGTGGCGGAGCTGATCGGTTGCTTACTACTTCATAGACTAAATACTATTATAGACTTCCATAATCATGGGTTGTACCGTGATGATGGCTTAATTATGGTAGATTATTGTACACCGAAAATAGGTGATAAAATTAGAAAAGATTTACAACGATTTTTTAAAACTTACGGTTTCGCTATTGAAATCGAGCATAATATCAGGATTGTTGACTATTTGGATATTACGCTTAATTTAAATACAGGATATATTACACCATATATTAAAAATAATTATATCCCTAAATATGTAAACAAGCGTTCTAACCATCCCGCCCATATACTTAATAGTATTCCTAATGGTATAGCGTATAGATTATCCACTAATTCATCTAATGTTGAAATTTTTGATAAGTATAAGAAAATTTACCAATCTGCGCTTATAAAAAGTGGATATTCTCAAACCCTCAAATTTTTAAAACCAGAATACCGATAAAAACAATAATACTAGATGCAGAAACATAATATGGTTTAACCCCCACCCCCTTTAACAAAGAGGTTAAATCTAAAATTGGTAAGATGTTCTTCAATCTTATAGATAAACATTTTAGTTACGATAGTCCCCTTAAAAAAATATTTAACAGAAATACCATTAAACTTAGTTAATCATGCCTTCCAAATATTGGCAAAATTATTAATAACAGTAACAAAAGAAAACTGAAAACTAGTGCTACCAATAAAAACACTAATAATAAATGTAATTGTAAAGTAAAAGCTGAATATCCTATTAGAGGCAATTGCAACCAATCTAACGTAGTCTATAGTGTTAAAGTCTATAAAAATGAGTAAGATAAGTATTCTAAAACGTATATAGGTGCTACGCACGATTCGTTTAAAGTTAAATTTTATAATCACAAAACCTCATTTAAAAATGAAAAATATAGACATAGCACGACCTTATCGAATTATATTTGGGACATAAGATCTAAAATTAAAAAAGACCCCATTTTGAAATGGGAAATAATAAAAAAATGTACTGATTACAATAAAGGCAGTAAATTCTGTAATTTATGTGGCGAGGAAAAACTAGCGATAGCCTTATTCGAACCCGCCCATAATCTGCTTAATGCTAAGACTGAAATTTTAAACAAATGTAAGTTTCATAAATATAAATTCATTGCTTAGTGTGAGAGCGTAATGTTAATTTTTTTTTTTAATCTATGTGTTTAATAAAAATTTTTCCTAATTTAGTGTTTTGCTTTTTTTGTTCTAACCCCCCTTTTTATGTTGGTATGGTTCCCCCCTATCTTAGTGTATATCTATTTATTTGGTTTTATCTTTAGTGTTTCAGCCTTTGCCCTGACGATCCGTAGTGTGAAACCGCGGTAGGTTTTGGCTCACTTTAGATTTTTGTGTATATATATATATATATATATAGATAGATAGATAGATATCCCTGTTGCGTTCAGGTGTTTGAATTATTTTGTTTTTTCTCATGTCTTCATGTAAGGGACTCAATAAAAGCTACATCAATGTACATTTTAGTGGGTGTATCAGTATAAATATTTACCCATCCTTTTATTACGGCATCAGCCAACTTGAAATTGAATAAAATGTAATTGTACTTTATTTTTCGATGAATGAATATCATATAACCGGAAATAATTTATGAATCAAATTGATATATATATTTCCATTATCAACGCCGAGGTGGTTCAGCATCTCACAGCACACAGGCCCCTCTCGGACAAGCAATATTGGTTTCCGCTTCACCAGGTCTACTGCTGATATGCTAACGTCCATCACCGAGTATATATACCAGGCACTCGACAGGAATGGCGAAGCCCGAACCGTTGCATTGGATATATCTAAGGCATTCGACAGAGTTTGGCATGCTGGCCTTCTATGTAAACTGCGGAGCTATGGTATAACTGGACATTTGTTTGAACTAATCCAGTCATTCCTCTCTAACCGCACAATGAAGGTGGTATTAAACGGACATGCCTCTCAGAACTACCATACAAACGCAGGTGTCCCCCAAGGCTCCATCTTAGGTCCTACACTCTTCCTGATATACATTAATGATATCCCTTATTCCATAAGAGCCCAAATAGGTTTGTACGCCGATGACACCAGAGTTTACTCTCGCCTCCTACAAAAATCTGGTGTAGGCGTCAAAGCTAACCTCGCAGCCGAGATTGAAAAAGACCTTCAATCCATATTGGACTGGGGTAAGAAATGGCTAGTAAATTTTAATGCTTCTAAAACGAAGCTACTGTCAATTAACCATCATCGACAATCTCATCTACCTCCCATTAGCATGGACCAGGCTTGCCTCCCAGAGAGTAAAACACTACGCCTCCTTGGTCTCACACTTTCAGCGGACCTCAAATGGAATTACTATATCGAATCCATTTCTAAATCCGCTGCTATGAAAGTTGGTTCTCTGTGTAGGACCCGGAATTTTTTTCCGTCTAAATCTATCCTGCACATATATAAATCTACCATCCGCCCGTGCATTGAATACTGCTGCCATATCTGGTCGGGTGCCCCTGCTATTCTCCTCAGGCTTCTCGATAAGGTTCAGAGAAGGGTCTGTAATGTGATAGATACCGACTTGGCAGACAGCCTGCAGTCTCTCTCCCACCGGCGCGACGTGGCTTCCCTGTGTCTCTTCTCTAAATACTTTCACGGCTTCTGCTCCGATGAACTTAGGTCACTGGTGCCCCCTAAATACGAATTTGAACGAGATACTAGATTAACAACTAGATCCCACCCTTTTACAGTGAAACCGATAAAATGCAGCCGTAACTTTCTACTACAACAGTTTCTTTCCTCGCACTTCCCGACTGTGAAATTCTCTTCCACACGATTGCTTCCCCGACGGCTACAATCTCCAGGAGTTTAAATGTAAGGTCAATAGACACCTCCTAACACACTAACCTGCTCCTATTCTATCAAATACTCTTCCCATCTGTCCAACCGTCATCCTCGGTATCCTTACTCATCTGTCACCTTCCTCCTGACATTCCCTATGTCTAACCACTCCTTCTCTTTACCTTCCCCTATGTAGCCCCATGCGCAATAGTGGCAGTGGAATGCCTTGCTTGGGGTGAGATGATTAAAATATATATATATATATATATATATATATATATATATATATAAATATTCATAAATTATATATATATATATATATATATATATATATATAAAAATCCTTAAATTATATATATATATATATATATATATAGATATATATATATATTCACAAAATATATAAATATTCATAAATTATATATATATATGTGTGTGTGTGTGTGTGTGTGTGTGTTATATATTCGTTTTGTTTTTCTTGATCTTCTGTGAGTAATATTAAAAAATAATCCTTCCTGTCATCTTTTGCTTCTTAGTAACTCTGGTCATCTTTTGAACTTCTGGTACATTTTTGAAATTTCATTTCAGATTTAAAACTCCTTTGATATGTAATGTCAAATAATCAAGAATGAGCATGTTCGACATTTCTTTACTTTTAACCAAGGTCACGAATCTGTCAACGTTGCCCGAGGCACTTTTGCTGTCTACCGAGATGACTTCCTTAGCAACAGAAATGGTATTCCCGTTTCAAGGAGAGGAAGTCCGAACTCACAGTCTCTCTTAAGTTCTAGTGGACATGTTGAAGTTGATGAGAAACAGCTTAATGCGCTGATAAAGGACCGTCAGAGTACTAGGTGTTAAGCTGTCATGTTACTGTCGTTCATCATCTTCACTCACGGGGTAAGGTTCAAGACGATAGGGATGTTAAACCAACCAGGCTCAGAGAGGCATTTCAACTGAAAAGACCTGACCGGCGATGAAGTGTGATTGTTCAATATGACAATTCACCACCATATCGCTCACATGGATAAATATGCAATTAAAGAGCTTGATTGGAAAATTCTGACACACCCAATATATTCTCCTAATATATTTCGTTCAAATTACCACCATTTTTAGTCGAATTAAACAATTCGAAGTGTGTTTCGTGGAACATTGATATCGATCTTAAAATGTAAATTGGAAAACGTTTTCGAGTTAAAATGTAGCGAGATCTATCGTCGAGTTTAAAAGTTAGCAGATCGTTGGCAAAAGCTCAAAAATTAAGGAGAATCAGTTAAGTGTCATACACGCTTGGAACGATCATGTCTCTTTCGAGACATGATTGACTTGGCAGAAGATTATCCTGCAGTAGGTTTCCAATACTTTTTGCTGTAGACTGGTTGCCAGCTAAGGATATAGAACCCAATCTGTCCGATTATTTGACTCATAGCTAGAGGGGAAAGAGATGTATTATATTATTAAGAAGTAATTAGTGGGAAATCAGTTTATTACTTCATATCAATATAAAAGTAATCCCCCACTTTATGCCCAGTAGAAGCCTTCATCGTGTTTTCAACTATTATATTCAGTCGGTCAGTTAAGTGCCATGCGTGATACACGCTTTGGGCGATCATGTCACGAAAAATACATGAATGACCTGGCAGAAGAGTATCCAGCAGTAGGTTGCCATTACTTTCTGCCAGCCAAGGATATAGAACCAAATCTGCCCTGTTATTTAAGCCATAACTGGAAGGAAGAGACGGATTAGTACGTTTCCAAAGGCTATTTTCGCGTAAGTGAATGCAAGGAATTCAACTGGAATTCGAACTCGGAATGATTATTAAAATAAATTATAAAATACGAACGAATTTAATATAAGTGAGAATGAGAAATCTTTACAGTAGTTCATGTACATACCATACCAAGTCAAAATCAGAATCTGCTGGTTGGTAATAGTCAGTTGAGAAAGAGAATAAAATAAGATAATTGATTATTCGACACCCACTGCGTCACTGCGTCACTAAAACTTTCAGGCTTAAATTTCAGCGTGGTATATGCAGCAAAGATTTATTATTTAAGGATATATTTCTTAAACAATGTTAGATAAAATGAGCACAAACGGAATTTGCATTTCTACGAATGCAAACTTTATCTTCTGGAATATTATGAAAGGGACACCCGCATAAGTGAGGATGGTAAATGATTCAAGTGTTCTGTATTTGTTTTTTGTTTTTTTGTTTTTTGTTTTTTTTTTGTTTTTTGACCGTCAAAGTAATCTCTGTAATTAAATATTCCAAAAGCAGCTACCCACTTTGTCAAAAGTGAAAATAAAATAGTTTTCAACAAACTGGCTGTTAGAGATTTACGAATAGCTACAGATGGGCTGTAGACATAGTTCTGTGTCAGAAACAGACTTTCCATTAAATTGGTTCCGATACCGCCCATTAGAGTCGCCAATCGCACATTAGACATGGCAATGAACGAAAGGGCAGCAGATAGTCGGAATTTTCGTTTGTTCAAAGAAAGAGCTAAACTCTTACACAGTTATAGCAGAGGTTGATCCAAGTGTCACATATCAAGCCAACCCGAACTGTGCAAAGGAATCCCTGAAATCAATAACGTAGAAGGAAATTACTGGAAAGTAATACCAAATACAGGTCGGGGATACCAGAATCAAGCAGGAATCAACAATTTAAATTCATGGGAAGCATTATAACAGAAGACGGAAAGTGCGACACAGAGATCTGAACGCAAATTGGCATGGCAAAGGAAGCATTCCAGAAGTTGATGAAGTATTAAGAAACAGGACAATATCGCTAGAAACTAGTAAGAGAGTACTGGGTTGCTATGTGCTGTCCGTCCTTCAATATGGCAGTGAATGCTGGACAATACCAACAAAGATGAAGAACAAACTTGAAGCAACTGAAATGTGGTTTTACAGAAGGATGCTGCGAATATCATGGATCGAATATGTGAGCAATGATGAGGTCTTGAAAATGATGGAAACAAAAAGGAAATTAATACTGAGCATCAGGAAGAGACAGCTGAAGTTCCTGGGACAGGCAATGAGGAAGGAGGGCTTGGAGAATCTGATACTAACAGGCCAAATAGAGGGAAAAAGAGATAGGGGAAAGCAACGGATAACATATTTGAAGGACCTAATTAGGTGGATGACGGAACTACGATTGCATGGTGTAACAGGAGAAGGCGTGCTCAGAGCCACCAGGCATAGGAAGACGTGGAAGGCCATGATCTACTACGTCCTGAAGGGACAAGGCACATAGAAGACGAAGAATTGAAACTCACCTGATGCAAGCTGAATCTGTAATGCTCTTCATGCTAATGACATTTCCACTGAGCCTCTCTACGGTATATGATTTCATTGAATGTCTTTTAATGTGTTCCTCTCGAATTTGTATTTAAATTTGGGGTCATCAACATATATTGAAAAACAAGTTCGGACCTACAATTTTTCCATTGAGGCGCTTATTTCTATCTGTCGTCTTTTGTGTCAAAGACGGAATGTGTAGTTGATAAAAACTGAGAAACAGCTGGAAGTTAGAAAAAATAAAAGTAATCTCCAGGTAGAAAGACTCCATTGACCTGAGTAGTATCTGTTTAGAAATGCACCATTGTGTCTGCCGCAATGATCGTGCTATGAAGATACTTTATGCTTATTATTATTCGTTAACACGCAACACTGAAATAGATTTTTTCTAAACTTTAGTTCCTCTTAAGTTTTTCTTAAGATTCAAATAAATAAGTACCTTTTATAAATGAAGTTATATTTTTATAAACCAGGATCTCTCTTATCTCTGGTTTCAATCCTCTTGATTCCAACTACAGGTGACACGACCAGAACTAGATTCAGTCAGTCAGTTAAGTGCCATACGTGATAGATACACGCTTGGGCGATCATGTTTCGAAAGAGACATGACTGACTGGGCAGAAGATTATCCCGCAGTAGGTTGCCATTACTTTCTGCGGTAGACTGGTTGCCGACCAAGGCTATGGAACCCAATCTGTCCTGTTATTTGATTCATAGGTAAAGGGAAAAGAAATCTGTTATATTATTATGTTGTAATTAGTGGGTGATCGGTTTCCTATTGTTACGAGGTAATAAAATGATCCCCCACTTTATGACCAATATAAGCCTTAATCATTATTCCAACTATTATATTTAGTCAGTCAATTAAGTGCCATACGTGATACACGCTTGGGCGATCATGTTTCGAAAGAGACATGACTAACTGGGCAGAAGATTATCCCGCAGTAGGTTGCCATTACTTTCTGCGGTAGACTGGTTGCCGACCAAGGCTATAGAACCCAAGTTCAATAGAACAATTATCATTAGAGTCTTCATAGTAAGGGCACAGATTACTGAAACTAAAATTCTATTTCAGGCCCAATTAACATTGCAGACTCTTCTTAGCATTTAATGTATCTCTAAATATTTAATATAATGTGTAAATTTACATTTATCCTTTACTAGCAGTATAACCCGGCGTTGCTCGGGTGTAATGAAAGCTTTAAAACTAATCCATGGTCCTGTTGCTCAGACTCAGCCTAAAGAATATTTGTATGAAGTTTGGTGAGAAACGGATAAAAATTGTTCATTTGTATAAAGAATATACAGACAGATAAACAGACACACACACACAAATATCTTGCCATTTATATATATAAATATATTATCGATTTTCTACACTATTGTAAAAACTGCAACCTTGAAACTTCTGAATATCGTTTCTTGTGTCTTTGTTTATGAGTGTATCAAATTTTATTAAAATCGGACCACTCCTTCTATAACCCGAATTTTTTCGATTATCGATTTTTTATATTTATCGGGGGTACCTCGACACAAAACCTAGCCAGGAACACTCGCAGACGCTTATAGTATAACTGTGTAAATTTTCAAGAAAATCGGTTCAGCCGTTTCGGAGTCTATAGGTAACGGACCCACACACACACAGAGACACACGCAGACAAAGTTCCATTTATAAATAAGTTTAGATAAAAGTTGATTTTGTCAAAAATCTCTAAATATATAGCCTAATTGATAAAATGAAATTAATCACAGACATGTATTTATACGAAGAGAGAGAGAAAGAGATGCTTGTGTGAGTGCATATGTGCGTGAAGATATTTACATATATATATATATATATATATATATATATATATATATATAAAAATATGGCGACAGCCGAGTAAGGTAGTCCATCTAGAGGAAAAAATGATTTAAAATTATGCTGTCTTGTGGTCATGTCCAAATAAGGAAAAGACTATGGAATTAATTTAGGCAAAAAAGCTGAAGTGGAGGCCCAAACACCCACAATTTTCCGACAACACCTTGCAGTCAGGCTGTCACCCGTTTTTTTTTTTAATCTTGTCAGTATGGCCGAGAGGGGATCTATATATTAAATTTATTGTTTCATAATTTTCTCTCGTTCTTTATTTATTTTTTCTTGCTTTCTTTGTTTAAATATCTTTTTAACACATTTTTTAAATGTTTTTCTTTCTTTCTTCCTTTGTCTATGTTTCATTCTGTCTTCAAGAGCCTTCTTCTCTTCTTTCACTTTTGTTTTTCCATGTTCCCCAATATAATATTCCTTTCTTTCCCTCTTCCTTTCTTCCATGGCTTTTTTCCCCTTTTTTTTACTTTCTTCGAACTATTTTCATTCTTTCTTTCATATCTATCTTTTCCTGTCGTCCGTTACCAATAAGTTATTTTCTTTATTTCTTTATTTAATTATATATTAATTTTAATTTATTTCTAATAATTCTTCCACTTTCTTATCTTTTTTGGTTTTTTTAGCAATTTTCCATTATTTTTAAATATACATTATATCATCATAACACACCATTAGTGTAAACTATTGCCCGGTTCACACTCCACCCACATCTATTGAACAGGTGAAAAGGCTCATCCCTTGTTTCCTGTGTAGGATGCAGTTTCAGTTTTCTCTTTTCTAATATTCTCCCTTTGTTTTTGTTTTTTTCAATTGGAGTAGATAGACTAAATTATCGCCCGGTTCACACTCCACCAACATCTATTGAACAGGTGAAGAGGCTCATCCCTTGTTTCCTGCGTAGGATGCGGTTTCCGGTTTTCTCTTTTCTAATATTCTCCCTTTGTTTTTGTATTTTTCAATTGGAGTAGGTAGACTAAACTATCGCCCGGTTCACACTCCACCAACATCTATTGAACAGGTGAAGAGGCTCATCCCTTGTTTCCTGCGTAGGATGCGGTTTCCGGTTTTCTCTTTTCTAATATTCTCCCTTTGTTTTTGTTGTTTTCAATTGGAGTAGATAGACTAAATTATCGCCCGGTTCACACTCCACCAACATCTATTGAACAGGTGAAGAGGCTCATCCCTTGTTTCCTGTGTAGGATGCGGTTTCCGGTTTTCTCTTTTCTAATATTCTCCCTTTGTTTTTGTTTTTTTCAATTGGAGTAGATAGACTAAATTATCGCCCGGTTCACACTCCACCAACATCTATTGAACAGGTGAAGAGGCTCATCCCTTGTTTCCTGCGTAGGATGCGGTTTCCGGTTTTCTCTTTTCTAATATTCTCCCTTTGTTTTTGTTTTTTTCAATTGGAGTAGATAGACTAAACTATCGCCCGGTTCACACTCCACCAACATCTATTGAACAGGTGAAGAGGCTCATCCCTTGTTTCCTGTTTAGGATACGGTTTCCAGTTTTCTCTTTTCTAATCATCTCACTCTTATGTAGCCCCCTGCACATCAGTGGCGTTACCGCCTTGCTTGGGGTGATATGATTAAAAAAAAAAGAACTAATCGCTGATGAAACCTACAAATAATGACGCTTTCGCCAAACTGAAGTGAAACTTTGTCATTTATTTTGAACTGAAATCAAAATATCTGGGAAAATAACTGTATTTTGAAACGGAAAGAAAAAAATAGAGAGTCAACTAGCATCGAAGATGATTTGTATCAAACAGTCGTAATGATAATAACCATTTTTTATCCCTTCACTCCCAACCTTTATCTTATACTTTCCCCCCAATTTTTTTTTAATCATTTCACCCCAAGCAAGGCGTTCCACTGCCACTATTGCGCATGGGGTTCTATAGGGGAAGGTAAAGAGAAAGAGTGGTTAGATATAAACAAATGTCAGAAGGAGGGTGATAAATGGGTAAGGATACCGAGGCTGAGGGTTGGGTAGATGGGAAGAGTGTTTGAAAGAATGGATGCAAGATAGTGTGTTAGGAGCTATCTATTGACCTTACATTTAAACACCTGGAGATTGAATCTGTTGGGGAAACAATCATGTGGAAGGGAATTCCACAGTCGGGAAGTGCGAGAAAAGAAACTGTTGGAGCAGAAGTTGCGGTTGCATTTTATCGGTTTCACTGTAAAAAGGTGGGACCTAGTTTCTAATCTAGTATCTCATGCAAATTCGAACCTAGGGGTCACCACTGATCTAAGTTCATGGGAGCAACCCTTTATCTTGTTATTCTTCTTTTTCACTTTACTCTCACGCAACTCTCTTCACACTAGTATTCTCATCCTTCTCTTACCCATTTTCTGACACCCCCTGAAACCGGTTCCGTTTTCTCTTCGCTCTCCTTTTGTGTAACCTTTTACTTTCCTCTTATGTAGCCCCCTGCGCACCAGTGACAGTATAGCCTTGATTGGGGTGAAACGATTATAAAAAAAAAAAAATAATGAAACATTCGGTATTTATTGACCAAAATACCCAGTATTAGATGATTTGCAGCTATCTTCATTTCACGGCCATCGGAGTAGAATCAAAATTTAGTATCTGTTATCCGCATTTCTTATTTGTTGTTTCCTTCTCAGAAAAATACTGGATTCATTGACGGACCCGCTAATAATACTCGATTTATGCTTTTCATAATATCCTGGCAACTATGATTAAAGTGTATTACCTGTTTTCAAGTTTTATGGTAATTGTATGTGCGTTGGGGTACAGTGGATATCGGCTCGAAAAGAGATATCGAGGAGCCGAGTTCAAATTCCAGTTGAATTCCTTGCATTCACTTACGCGCAAATACCCTTGGGAAAGGTATTAATCCGTCTCTTCCTTCCAGTTATGGGTTAAATAGCAGGACAGATTGGGTTCTATAGCCTTCGTCAGCAACCAGTCTACCGCAGAAAGCAATGGCAAACTACTGCGGGATAATCTTCTGCCCGGTCAGTCATGTCTCTTTCCAGACATGATCGCCCAAGCGTGTATCACGTATGGCACTTAACTGACTGACTGAATATTATCCGTTTACATTTGGTGCTTATTGACCGCGAAACCAGTTCTACTGATATTTACAAACTGTTTCTATTCAAATATTGTTTTTCGGGAAAATGAGTTTCTAAAGTTAATTGTTATCGCTCATTCAACTATTGATGACGGTTTACTTTCTAATCAAACATGTGGAACGTCAGCATCCTGACTATGTCATTATTTTCTCTTCGACTTATATGTGCTATTCATTTCAGTTTTTGCTGCTGTTGAAAATCCCTGTGGTTCCTTGATTTTGCTATTTGAAGCTGTTCATTGTGATTGTGTCACGCCAATCCACGACGTCTGAAATTGTATGGTTTTCAGTAAAATCTACATGCTTCTTTTGCTCGAATCATTTTTAATGCTTCAAAAACGAAGCTGCTATTTATTAACCATCAGAGACAATCGCTCCTACCCCGCATTAGCATGGATCAGGCTAGTCTCCCTGAAAGCAAAACACTTCGCCTCCTCGGCTTAACTCTCACAACAGACTGTGAGTGGACTGACTGTATACAATCCATAGCTAAATCCGCTGGTAAGAAAGTCGTTTCTCTGTGTGGGGCCAAGAAGTTTATTTTCCGCCTGAAACAGTTTTGCATATATATAAATCTACCATCCGCCCGTGCATTGAATACTGCTGTCATATCTGGTCGGGTGCTTCTGCTTGACAAAATTCAACGGAGAATCTATAATGTAATAGATCCCGACTTTGCAGCTCAGATACGGTCACTTTCTCACAGGCGCAATGTGGCTTCCTTGTGTCTTTTCTACAAATACTTTCACGGCTTCTGCTCCGATTAAGTTAGCTCACTGGTGCCTACTATATACAAATTTACTCGAGCCACAAGATTAGCAACTAGGTCCCACCCATTTACTGTGAAACCAATAAATTGTAAACGCAAATTCTACTCCAGCAGCTTCTTTTCTCGCACTTCCTGTCTGTGGAATTCTTTTCCATTTACTTGCTTTCCCGACAGCTATAATCTCCAAGAATTTAAATCTAAAGTCAATAGTCATCACCTATCTCACTAACCTGCATCCTCTCTCTCTCACTATCTCTCTCTCGTGCTCCTTTCTCTGTCCACTCCACTCTCATCAGTATTCTCATCCTTCTTCCTGACACCCCCTATAACCTGTCACTTTTTCTCATAACTTTCCTCCTATGTAACCCCCTGCAAAACAGTGGTAGTAAAATGCCTTGCTTGGAAAGATATGATTATAAAAAAAAATTATATACTGTTATAATGTGTATATAAAGTGGGGGATCAGTTCTTCATTACAATTAATATACAAACTGATCCTTCATTTTATGACCAGTCATCTTTCTCTTGCCCACTTCCTGACACCCTATATAACCTGTTACTCTTTCTCATAACTTTCCTACTATGTAGCCCCATGCAAAACAGTGGTAGTAAAATGCCTTGTTGGGGCGATATGATTATGAAAAAATCCCAGAAATCGATTTTATACGGCTGAATGAATGAGCTTGTTGCCATACATGACATCCATATAAAAGTTATAAAATAATAATAGTGATATTGCATTAGGAAGTTTTCTCGCATTCGTTCATTTACAAGCAACATAAGATGCCACACTGTCAAGGTTGATTATAACAGTCAGCGCTTTTTAAATGATCCGATAAGATCGAGGCGATATAATCCATTTCAAAATAACTTGATCCTGGAAAGAAAAAAAGTCACTGACAGCTGTTCTCGCGCCTGCTAAGATACGCAGATGATATAGTGCTGATAACAGAGACGGAAAAGAAACTACAAGACCTCCTACAGAATGTAGCTGCAGAAAAGCTGAAAGAAAGGACTACATACTAGATACAAGAAAACAAAATCCATGGTCATCAGTCACAAAAACGATCCCCAAATGCCAACTACAGCCTAGGGATACTAAAATCAAACAGATACAAAAATTTAAATACCTGGAAAACAGAGGACAGAAAGTGTGACACAGAGATCTGAAGGCGTATTGGCATGGTCAAGGAGCATTCCAGAAGTTGACTAGAGTATAAAGAGACATGAAAATTTCGCCGAAAACAAAGAAAAGAGTATTGCATTGTTATGTGATGTCTGTTCTTTAATATGGTAGTAAATACTGGATACTCTTCTCAACGATGAAGAAGAGACTTGAAGCAACCGAAATGTGGTTCTACAGAAGGATGTTGAGGATAATATGTACCGAACATGTGAGCAACGACAAGTTTTTGAGAGGTTGTAAACGAAAAGGAAACTAGTACTTTACACCCAGAAAATACAGCTGAAGTTTCTGGGACATATAAGGAGAAAAGAGGGCTTGGAGAATCTGATACTCACAGTTCAGATAGAGGGAAAGAAAGATAGGAGAAAGCAATGCGTAAAATACCTGATGTGCATGGGGAAATGGATAGAAGAGCGGGGTTTGGAGGTTTGGGATAGGTGAAAGCGTGTTAAGAACTACTAAGAATAGAGAGATGTATGAAGCTATGATCATCTATGTCTTGAAGGGACACGGCACCTAGAAAAAGAAGAATCATCATTATCATCGCAAGACTTGTTACACTGGAAGTGAGCTGACTCACCTTCTCCTAGGTTAACGCCTTCTTTTTTATACAGAGGAACGCTATCAATAGTCAAATGTCTCAGATAAAAGGAGAGTCTAAAAAATAAATTACATTTTATTTTAAAGTCGTAATTTTAATTTCTTTTAACGTCTTTTTTGGTTTTATCTCTTGATTACCAATCGTTTGTTCTCTGTAAAAATAATGTATCTTTCCTTCTTTAGAGTTCTGTCAAGGTGTGACTATAACAGTAACAGCTTTTTAATAGTATTACCTGGATCGGTAAGTCATTTTTTGAGAAAAATATACTCTAGTTCAAAATTACGCACCGCTTTTTATTTCTAATACGCTCTGTTTACGGTCATTGAATGTGGATCTGAGTTTTAAAAAGAACCGAAATAGGATTTAATAAATGAATAAGTCACTGACATCCGTTATCCCAGCTGCCAAGCCTCAGAATCACCATCGGAAGTCTTGATGCACTCTTAGCGTCAAAGGTGATACACTGTCATTGTAGGTGAACTGACTTAACTTTCTTTGGTCAAAGTTATATCTAAATTTATTTATAAATGGAACTTTGTCTGCGTGTGTGTGTGTGTGTGTGTGTGTGTGTGTGTGTCCGTTATTTATAGACTCCAAAACGGCTGAACCGATTTTCTTGAAAATTTACACAGTTGCACTGTAAGCGTCTGTGAGTGTTCTTAGCTAAGTTTTGTGTCGAGGTGCCCCAGGTAAATATCGAAAATCGATAATCGAAAAAATCGGGTTATAGAAGGAGTAGTCCGATTTTAATCAAATTTGATACACTCATAGACAAAGACATAAGAAACGATATTCAGAAGTTTAAAGGTTGCAGTTCTTACAATAGTGCAGAAAATTTGATATCGATAACAGGAAATCAAAATTTGACTTACATCCATTCATTTCTCTTTCTGTCTACGGTTTCGCTTTAACTGGAATCAACTATTGCTTTTTAGTCTTTCGTGCCAACGTCCAAAGAGTCTGAACCCCAGGATCATGAATTAGTTTTTAAACTTTCATGACACCGGAGCAACGCTGGGCTATACTGCTAGTCTGATATATTTTTAAAATGACGTTTCAACAACTGAAATTAAGATAATGAAGCAAATAAAATGCAATGCCTTATGCCATCTTGTTGTTTAAATGTTTGTCATTTATTTAATTTTAAGTTTTTGTCTAGCATAAAATTTTAAGTTTTTGTCTAGCTTAAAATGTTTTCTCTTATCATTCATATGTTATCTCCATTGATATTAATTCAAACTTTTCACTTCAGCCCCCTTCCCCACAAAGAACTGCTTAATTTCCTCGGACAAACCCTCTTTTTGATTTGATCTACCTTAGAATATACTCATTTGTAAACATGTTTGTTGATGATACGACGATACACAGGAAGGAGCATCTCCAAAAGTCTTGACGATCAGAAATTGGAAGTTGACATCTTTTCCGATCTAACACTAACTTCCTAGTGGGTGTAAAAATGGCTAGTTACATTTGATGCCTCTAAAAACAAACTCATTACATTCCATCACTGCCGATCAGACATCGAACTACCAGCAGTCAGGATAAACGTATGTCTCCTGGTGGTGGCCCCATGCCTTGAGCGGACATTGGGCCTCAGAATCACACCCTACCTCGAGTAGAATTCCTATCTACGATCCATCACATAAGAGGCCGGTAAAATGATCAGCAGCCTATACGGCTCCAGTAAGTATTTGACTCCTCATGCTTTCTTCTTACTTTATAAAAGCCAAATTTGGCCGAAAATGGAGTACTATTGACATATCTGGTGAGGATCTGTCCTCACATTGATAAAGTTCAAAATTGTTTCCTAGGACCACGAATTATTTGTCACATATCAATCACTTTCCCACTGGCAGGATGTGGCAATTCTCTCACTATTCAGACGAAATGCCTCAACTGGTTCCACCAAGTGTTACCTTCACTGCTAAGACACACCATGGTACATAAATAGTAGTAAAACACCCAAATTCCCTCCGTATTATTTCTGCAAACCACAGCCCTATAAAATAAACTACCCAAGAGGATGTTTTCCAGATCACTACACTCTTGACCTATTCAAATTGAAAATCAATTTTTATCTTCACCTCCTATCCATATAACTGACCCCTTAATGTAACTTTCTACCTAGATTGTTCCCCGGGCTTTGTACAGGATGAAGTGTACTATAAAAATATTGGAAAAACTTTTCATTTAACGTATTTTATACTTTAGGACTTCATCAGACTGTGGCTATATTTGCACTGATGAGAATAAACATGCGCAAGATTAGAATTTTGAACTTATTGTTGGCACGAAAGACTAAAAAGCAATAGTTGTTTCCAGTTAACGCGAAACCGTAGACAGAAAGTAACATGAATGGATGTAAGTCAAATTTTGATTTCCTGGTATCGATATCAAATAAGTTTTTTCGTCATAAACTGAATTTTGAAAGCTAAATAAATCCTCTGAGTAAATGGTATCATGGGTGAGATTAAGAACTACAATTATGCCTTCTTAGAGCCAAACCCGAAGCAAAAACTAAAATAAAAGGGCTGAAAAAAATACAGATATACAGGCAGATAAGCAGACGCACAAACAAACATCTTGCCTTATATATATTTATATATATTATCGATTTTCTGCACTATTGTAAGAACTGCTTGGAACATCTGAATATTTGTGTGAAGTTTGATGAGAATCGGATACAAATTGGATAAAGGTCATACAGACAGATAAACAAACACACACACACGGACATCTTGCCTTTTATATATATATTATCGATTTTCTGCACTATTGTAAGAACTGCAACCTTGAAACGTCTGAATATCGTTTCTTATGTCTGTCTATGAGTGTATCAAATTTGATTAAAATCGGACACTCCTTCTATAACCCGATTTTTTCGATTATCGATTTTCGATATTTATCGGGGGTACCTCGACACAAAACCTAGCTAAGAACACTCGCAGACGCTTATAGTACAACTGTGTAAATTTTCAAGAAAATCGGTTCAGCCGTTTCGGAGTCTAAAGGTAACGGACACACACATACACGTGCACACACACAGACAAAGTTCCATTTATGAATAAGTTTAGATTCCACATTATAATAAATCTCTGCTAAGAAAGGTGAACTATATCAAGATATTAAATGTAGATTTATTGTGGATGATTTTACGACTAAAGCGCTTCGGATACATTTTTGACTGGATATATTATTTTCTCTTTTATTAGAAAAGCAGGTTTTAAGTCAAAATTATGCTTTAAAGATAAGCTTCTAATGCATTTAGTGTGATGTTTTGAAAAAGATCCCTTTTATGTTCATATAATCTTTTATTTATATTCATTGAGGCTTCTCCTATGCATTCCATGTTCCAATTATAAATTATTAAGTAAAATTTAACTTTGAGAATTTATCTTATTATTTTTCTGTTGTATTAATTAAAGAACGAAATGCGTCACACCTTTCCACTTTGTCATAGATTTCACTAAAATTGTTCTTGATATATAAAGTTTCTTATCGTTTTCCCAAGTGGAATATTATCAACTTGCACATCATTCGGATCGCAACAGTAAAATTTATTGTCATGGTTACATGGCAAATAGAAATTGAGAGGCCGAATCAAAATGGCTGCTTTTTTTATTGCAAGACCAATCACTAAGTTTATATCAACAGGAATCGATTAAAGAAAAGAAATGTATTCATTGGGCTGTGACAAATCGTAAATATAACTGAAAAGCACAGATGTCAATGCAATGGATCGAAAGTATATATATATATATATATATATATATGAGAAATAAAAAATACGGATTTCCTTAGTTATTATGTTTTATTGAACACCTTCTCTGGTTCCTTGAGGTAAGACAAGAAATTCAGATTAAAGAAATAAAAAAAGAGAAAAAAAGCTATACTGGCTTAGAATGGGTCAATGCAAAAAACGCTCAAAGATTGCTACCGGCGATTGCAGTCAGATAGCAGCACACACAGAAACACCACTCTGCACACCCCATACACACATACCCATATATATATATATATACGATGAATTTTACATTCAAATCGATATCCACAAAGGATACTTTTGCATTAAATGTATATAGGAGTGTTTGAGTTATTTTGTACAAAAATGCAATACGAGTTTATATAAGTATATTCATAAGGAGAGTAATAGTAAAATGAAAATAGCTCATGCAAATGTATATTCGTATCGAAATAACCAATATATATATATATATATATATATATATATATATATATATATATATATATATATATATATATATATATATATATATATATATATATATATATATATATATATATATATATATATATATATTCTATTTTTAAACCAGTTATTACGCGACCTAGGTTTCTACCATGAGTGATATCTTCAGGTTAATACACCACTTATGGTAGAAACCTAGGTCGCGTAATAAGTGGTCTACAAATGGAAAATATTCTAAAGTTCTACAATATAATTGCATTGAACTCTTTTTAATAAAAATGTGCACTGGTCTAATCTTATTATGACCAGAAACTAAGTAATTAAACAATATATATATATATATATATATATATATATATATATATATATATTTCAGGAACAATATTGAGGAAAAATATATGAAAAGTAGAAAAAGTTTTCCTGTAACTCGTTTCATACTTTAGGACTTCATCAGACTAGATTTATGTTGATGCGATTATACATGCGGACAAACAAGGGATGCTGGGAATTTTCCTTTTTCCTTTTCTCCATCGCCTCTAATACTTGTCGCAAAGATACAAAAGAGAAACACCAGGAAGCTAAATAAAATAATATACGAACAGAAAAGTGACATTATAAAAAACAATACATGAAATGCGTTGTGTTTTTTTACCGTATCGAGATTAACCACAATTCTCACATAAAAAAAATGCTAGTATGATTCTTCTTCTTCTATGTGCCCTGTCCCTTCAGGACGTAGGCGATCATGGCTCTCCACGTCTCCCTATCCCTTGTGGTTTTTAGTATGTTTGTTCCTGTTACTCCTGGCAACCCCCGTTCCGTCATCCACCTGATCAGGCCCTTCAAATATGTTATCCGCTGCCATCCTCTGTCTCTCCTTCCTTCTATCTGTCCAGTCAGTATCAGGTTCTCCAGGCTCTCCTTCCTCATTGCATGTCCCAGGAACTTCATTTGTCTCTTCCTGATGCTCAGCATCAATTTCCTTTTGTTGCCATTCTTTCTAACACCTCGTCGTTGCTTGTATGTTCAGTTCCACGATATCCGTAGCATCCTTCTGTAGAACCACATTTCGGCCGCTTCCAGTTTTGTCCTCATTTTCGATTATATTGTCCAGCATTCACAGCCGTATTGAAGAACTGACATCACGTAGCAGTCTATCACTAGTGCGATTAAAGGAGAAAATAATTCACTACTATGAGAGTGCTTTGATAGCAAGGCCATCTTCATTAAATTTGTGCCTGCTCTCTAACATCATTTTTTCCATTCCTGGCTGAACTTTTATTATCACAATGCGAGTTATCTAGATACTTATTTGTATAAAATTATACAAAGTATGGCACATGGCCGAAAGGGGGTTGGGTAGAGGGTGGTACTCACTAACTAACCTATAACTAGCTAAACACTTTCACGACACTATCACTCATTAACAATTTGCGCATTCACCACATGAACTCATCCACCGCCTCCCAATCCTTCACGCACCATAATACCACATATTTACAAGAGGCGCCTAAAAAAAGTTTTATAAGTCATAAAGGACAAAACTCGTCACAAGAAAACTTTTTTCTAAATTAATACTAAATTAATTATTAATTTAAATTATAAATATAAATCAATAAATAAATTATAAATATACTGATTTAAATTAGAAATTTATAAATTAAAAATTTATAAATTAAAAATTTATAAATTATGTGTATATTAAAAATTAATATAAAATTAAAAATTAAAATAAATTAATAATTGAATAAATTATTAAATAAATTATCAAATTATATTATTAAATAAATTATTAAATTATAAATTATTAAATTAATTGATTAAAATAAATTTGAAAGTTATAAATTAAAAATTTATAAATTAAAAATTTATAAATCAAATTATAAATATAAATTAACTTAAATGAAATTAATATTAAATTAATAAAAATAATCTACATGAGTTTCACTAGATAAAAAAAAAATAACTTTCCCAGAATCCCTGACTGTTCGCATGTGTTGTCTCCACTAATGGAACAAATTTAATTTAATGAAGTCATAAAGGACAAAACGCGTCACAAGAAAACATTTTTTCTAAATTGTCATACATTTTTCCCCAATATATTTTTTCACCTTCATTTCATTTTTCTTTCAAATTTGTAATTATTTTTTATATTATTGTATAAAGTAGTAATTTTTTATGTCTGGATTCATTTCCCCGTTTTATGTGCCCCTTGTAAATATGTGATATTGTGGTGTATGAAGGATTGGGAGGTGATGGATTGGTTCTTGTTGTGAATGTGCAAATTGTTAATGATAGGGTCGTGAAAGTGTTTAGCTACGTATAGGATAGTTAATGAGTACTACCATCTACCCACCCAACCCTTTTTGGCCTTGTGCCATATTTTCTACTTTTGTGCAAATAAATAATATATTTTTTCACCTCAAAGAAAGCGATGTTACCACTAGGATGAATGTGTTTTCAGGGAGTAATTGATTACGAGTAAAGTTTAGTGAGAATCCATGAAAAGGACACAAAAGGAACAAAGTTTAGGGAGACAGAAGATGCATTCAAATATTTGAACGTTATAGAGGACAAAGAAGTAAGAAATTGGAAGTGCCAGACGTGGGAGAAAAGAAACTAGTAGAACAGAACCGACGGTTGCATTTAATGAGTTCAACAGTAGAACAATAATAGAAAGATCCAATTTAGAACATAATTAAATTCATGCAATCATGGCACGAGGGAAAAAAAACTCATCAAAACAGTCGCCTTGAAAATATTTGTAGAAAAGACAAAGAAACCACGTCACGACGATGAGAAAATGTGTAAAATAGTGATGCCAGATCAAGATCGATTACATTGCAGATCCTTCTTTGAATTTTGTCAATAATCTCGAAATATACAGTAAGGGTTCCAGATCAGACAATACTAAGTTTTAGAAAACAAGAGAAAAAAAAACACTATTAATGAGCTTTATATATACATATATGTATATTGATGCATGTTTCATTAAATAATATAGACAAGTTTTGTATATGTATTTTATGTAAATTTTTTCATATCGTCTGATAAGCTTAATAGCATTATCATTAAACTATGAAAGAAAATCACAATATTGATAAATAATTTATTTTATAATCCAATCTAAGCTTTCGGCTTACATAAGCCATTTTCAAAGATTTCAAATTACATTATAGTATAACAATTAACGGACAATGATGACCATAATGACAGTCTGTTTTTGTTGACATGTAAAATTTCCAAGCAATGACAAACTCGTGCATAGAAGACGCTGGAAGCGAATATCGTACTACAGCTCATGACGTCACAAATGATCACGCGTGAGTGAAAACAAAAAATATTAAGTATGAGAAGCCATTAGAATAAACCAATGGCTTCTGTTATTAATTATAGCCATTTATGGATATTTGTGGCGATTTCAGAATTTATTTTGTTCATGTTAGATTTCAACTGTTTTATGTATATAGCTTCAAGAATATATGTATATATAAATATTAAAAACTTACATACATACAGAATTATCTACTTGATACATGACTAACCAATAAAGATTAAACTAAACAATATTGAAAGTACCAAAGTTCTGTCTCTTTGGCTGTTTTCTATTAATTGCTGACGAAACTTTAATAACAGTGAAACAAGTGAGATTGACAAACGTTTCGAATTTGTTATTTATCTCATTATCCTATCGTATTCTGGTCCATACTAGATCTGCATTTGTTTTTAAAATCACACACACACGGAGCTGTGATACAGCAAAACAGATCTGTCTGCGGATGACTATTTACGCTCTCACACCCTGATTGAGCAATCTGGAAGAATGGTAGACTTTGAAAAACAGTAGCTACTCTAGCATCTACGCATCGTTCATTCAGCAATGAATTAGGAAACTCTCAGCTATTGGGCGTGTGTATAATAATAATGTACACGCTAAAAATCTACCTCCTTCTACCGAGCGCCCATAGCTCAGAGGTAGAATCACTAACTGAATTCGATCGGGTTTCTATCTTGGGTAAAAAGCAATAGGATGTCTAAACGTACTGATGAGCTGTGATACAGCAAAACAGATCTGTCTGCGGATGACTATATATATATATATAGTCATTTTAACCCTAAGCAAGGCAGTTTTACTGCCACTGGTGGGCAGCGGTTGACATTGGAGAAAAGTTATGAGAAAGAGGAACAAGTTATAGAGGGTCTCAAGGAATGGGTAACAGAAGGATGAGAACACTAGTGTGAAGAGATAGTATGTATATAATATTATATACATGTGTATAATATATATTATCTATGACACCATAGACATCTATATATTCAACTTGGGTTTTAAGATAGATACAAGAGTGCGTCAAAATAGCTACACAAATCATTCTGTTAGTCTTTTCATAAATATGTATGTAAAAACACACATTCGTATATATATATATACACGAATGTGTGATATATATATATATATATATATATATATATATATGAAAATTGAAGGGATTTGATTATAGAAAATGTATAAAATCAAGACCAGTTCTAAGGCAAATGCAACTCTATAATTAAGCTGTCGTGTCATAATATTGATCTGTAAACTTATTGCTGGTTGAGCGCAGCCAGTGGAATAAAACTTGTCGTATTTCTTTGTCCTACGCTGGCGTTCACAGAAGGTACTAATAAGGAACAAGCACCATTTTCTGTAAATATCTTGCTCTCCTTCAGGAACTTGCTGTCTATTACTTTCTGTAAATAAATCGATGAAAAGCATTAATGTCCTTTCTTGTTGAATCCTAGAGAATTTATTTAGCTTTCTTTCTTTATTTATTTGTTTGTTTATCGGACACTGTTTTTTTTTTTTTGTTTGATTATTTTTTATATTTTATTTATTTATTTAT
This sequence comes from Ascarosepion bandense, assembly GCA_037127315.1. Classification (NCBI taxonomy): domain Eukaryota; kingdom Metazoa; phylum Mollusca; class Cephalopoda; order Sepiida; family Sepiidae; genus Ascarosepion; species Ascarosepion bandense. The sequence continues at coordinate 206,266 of JBBBDQ010002128.1, read as the reverse complement.
TTATTTGCCTCTGACGTGTTCTGACCGTTATTTGGTGAACTGAGAAAATAAAACTGGAAAGGACTGGAATAAATAGATCAGAAAGTGTTTCTAAAAAAAGAATCATTTTCTAATTTCTTTCTTCTTTAGTTCTGCGACTATTTTCTTCTTTTACTCAGTTCTATTTACTTCATTTAATAAAAAGGCAATATGTCATTGGACGTTTCGGGTAACATAACCGTTATCGGCGTGGAAACTGGAATTCTTAATGAATCTCCGACGTTCACTTTCGCATTATTGATCTTTGGAGAGGAATCTTTTCTCCTCTCATCAATGGACTAAAAGCCCGCAAAAGTTATTCTCTATATCCGTCATAGTTGAATAACAACTCTAAATTAAAAACCGTAGAGTAGGCAACGCGTAACCACTTTATTATCAAACAATTCCAAAATAATAAAGAAAATGATTTTTTTTACTGTGATCCACCCAATGCAAAGCCTAAGAGTCACTTAAGGTATTGATTTACAGGGTGAGATTGTTGAAACAGGGTGGGCAGGAGATGGTGCGAAGTGTTATGCAAATATGTAAGATAGAATTCGTTGATCCTGGACTAAAAGATTTTAAGCTTGTAGTGATCAGGCCAGACATGCATAAAAAAATAAGAAAATATAAGACAACTTATAGGACAAAAAGCTGCCCCTTCAAAGGATGAATAAAATCCAAGGATGGAAAAATCATATTGATGAAAGAAGATACACTCCAGCGATGAGAAGAATATATAAAAAAATCTTTTCATCGACAAGAGAGAGCAACCGATAATAAACAATGATGAGGACGGCCCCTGAAATATTAAATACCGAAGTGCAAGCTGCAATGGCCAAACTGAATAGAAACAAAGCAGCTGTACCAGACGGCATCGTAATAGAGCTGGTGATAGCCATAGAAGAATTCGGCATAATGAAAATTACAGAAATAATAAAAGAAATTTATAATAGTGGTGAAATACCAGAAGATGTATGCAAATCGATTTTCATTGCACTGTCTAAGAAGCCAGGTGAAAACTAGTGTAAACTCCACCGAACAGTAAAGTTAATGAGCCACGTTACAAAACTAATCAGAATCCTGATAAATAGAGCGAGAAACAAAATCAGGCTAGAGATAGGACAAGAACAATTCGTCAAAGACACTGGAACATGGAACGCCATATTCATAATTAGGATGCTCTCCGAAAGAGCAGTACAAAAGAAGAAGGACTTGTACCTATGTTTTATTGATTATGCAAAGGCGTTGGACAAAATACACCACAAAGAATTTATGGAGATGCTCAGCAGTTTCGACATATTTGGAAAAGACATAAGAGTAACCAGGAATTTCAGAATTTCAGCCGATATACAAAGATAAAAAAAAGGGCGTAAAACAAGAACGTGTCTTTTCACAGGATCTATTTAACTTGTCCAGCGAGAATATTTTGAGGACTCTAGATGGCAGGATTCGTCATTGGAGGCCACAATTTGAGCAACGTAAGGTACGCAGATGATACAGTGCTGATAGCAGTCACGGAAAGTAAACTATAAGACCTCCTATGGAAAGTAGCTGAAGAGAGTGACAAGAATGGACTACAAATAAACTGCAATAAAACCGAATGCATAGTCATTATCGAAAAGAGCAGCCCAAAATACCAAATACAGGTGAGGGATACTAATATCAAGCAGGTACAAAAGTTTAAATATCTGGAAAGTGTTCTAACAGAAGACAGAAAGTGTGACACAGAGATCCGAAGGAGAACTGTCATGGCAAAGGACGAGTTCCAGAAGTTAAGTAAAGTATTAAGAGACAGGAAAATTTCGCTAGAAACAAAGAAAAGAGTACTGGATAGCTTTGTGATGTCAGTTCCTCAATATGGCAGTGAATACTAGACAATATCATCAAAGATGAAGGAAAAAAATTGAAGCAATTGAAATGTGGTTCTACAGAAGGATGCTGCGGATATCATGGACCGGGCATGTGAGCAATGATGAGATTTTGAAAAGGATGGAAACGAAAAGAAAATTAATACTGAGCATCAGAAAAAGACAACTAAAGTTCCATGGACATGCGATGAGGAAGGAAGGCTTGGAGAACCTGATACTAACAGGCCACATAGAGGTAAAAAGAGGCAGGGGGAAGCAGCGGATAACATATTTGAAGAGCCCAAACAGCTGGATGAGAGAATGGAGGTTGCGTGGTGTAACAGGAGAAAGCGTCTAAGAGCCACCAGGGATAGGGAGGCGTGGAAAGCCATGATCGCCTACGTTCTGAAAGGACAAGGCACATAGAAGAATAAGAAGTGACCAGGCAAACCATTTTAGGTGTCTGTTCTACAGTTCTAAGGAAGGAACTGTCTGAATGATACTTACCAAAGGAACTGTCTGAATGATACTTACCAAATGACCTGCTACTGTGAAAATGGCATGATAGTTCCTTGCTGTGACGGTCTGAGCAGTTGGGACTAAGTAATATAACACGTTCGATCAGCTGCCATAGTTATAGAGATAGATTAGTAAAATGCTAGCAAAGGCGAGAGTGCCAATCGGAGGAACACAGAGAATTACAAGAACTTGAGAAGACGTTGATTAGGAGAATATGTGATAGATACCGACTTGGCAGACCGCCTGCAGTCTCTCTCCCACCGGCGCGACGTGGCTTCCCTGTGTCTCTTCTATAAATACTTTCACGGCTTCTGCTCCAATGAACTTAGATCACTGGTGCCCCCTAAATACGAATTTGAACGTGATACTAGATTAGCAACTAGATCCCACCCTTTTACAGTGAAACCGATAAAATGCAGCCGTAACTTCTACTCCTACAGTTTCTTTCCTCGCACTTCCCGACTGTGGAATTCTCTTCCACACGATTGCTTCCCCGACGGCTACAATCTCCAGGAGTTTAAATGTAAGGTCAATAAGGTCAATAGACACCTCCTAACACACTAACCTGCTTCCATTCTATCAAACACTGTTCCCATCTGCCCAACCCTCATCCTAGCTATCCTTACTCATCTGTCACCTTCCTCCTGACATTCCCTATGTCTAACCACTCCTTCTCTTTACCTTCTCCTATGTAACCCCATGCGCAATAGTGGAAGTGGAATGCCTTGCTTGGGGTGAGATGATTAAAAAAAAAAAGACAACAATAAAGAAACAGGATTCAGGAAAACAGAAAATAGCGATTAACGTTGCTTTTAAATTTTTGAAGATTGTAGATGGCAAGAAATCGGTAGAGATTTCCACAGGTGAGAAAATATACTTTAAGAATAGAACTGACGGTTGTATCTAGCTAGTTCAACAGTAAAACGGTGGGACCTAGATGCCAATCGCTTAAATTCCTACAGACGCGGCACCAATAATCAAAAATCTTCAAGACTATTACCATGAAGACATTTGTAGAAAAGACAGAGGAGATTCACTCGAGATGCCTGAGCAGAATCGATTATATTACAGACCATTCTTTGAATTTCGTTGAGAATCTCGGGATATATAGAAGGAACAGATATGGCAGCAACATTTAATACACAGATGAATGATAGATTTATAAATTTGTAAAAGGTATTTTGAGGAAAGCTATTAGCTGTCACAAACCAAATTCCCTCGCATTTTACATAGCCATTGATTCAATATATTCTCCCCACTTCATATCAATGGAAAGTGAGAGTGAAAGAAGATTCATGGTTTTGCTCCCCTAAAGTTTGTGTATCGGCTATGCTGGTGGCAGGCAGAAAATACATTGGGGGATTTTTAGCTGTTTACGAAATCCCGATAGCTCACCCTCCATTGTCGTCTCGTTCTTCGTCATTTCACTCGCACACCTCCCTCCCATTAGCATGGAACAGGCTTGCCTCCCAGAGAGTAAATCACTACGCCTGCTTGGCCTGACACTCTCAGCGGACCTCAAGTGGAATGACTACGTCGAATCCATTGCTAAATCCGCAGCTATGAAAGTCGGCTCTCTGTGCAGAGCCCGGAAATTCTTTCCGCCTGAATCTATCCTGCAATTATATAAATCCACCATCCGCCCGTGTATTGAGTACTGCTGCCACATCTGGTCGGGTGCCCCTTCTATTCTCCTCGGGGTTCTTGACAAAATACAGCGAAGAATCTGTAATGTGATTGATACCGACTTGGCTGACCGCCTGCAGTATCTCTCTCACCGGCGTGACGTGGCTTCCCTGTGCCTCTTCTATAAATACTTTCATGGCTTCTGCTCTGAGGAACTTAAATCACTGGTGCCCTCTAGATGTGAATTTGCACGAGATACTAGATTGGCAACTAGGTCCCACCCTTGTACAGTGAAACTGATGAAATGTAACCGCAATTTCTACTCCAACAGCTTCTTTCCTCGCACTTCCCGCCTGTGGAATTCCCTACCGCATGCTTGCTTCCCCGACGGCTACAACCTCCAGGAGTTTAAATGTAAGGTCAATAGACACCTCCTAACACACTAACTCACACGTACTCTCTCCAACTCTCTCCCTATATACATCCTAAGTCGTCTATCACCCTCCTTCTGACATTTCCTATACAAAATCCCTCTATGTAACCCCTTGCGCTATAGTGGCAGTGGAATGCCTTGCTTGGGGTGACACGATTAAAAAAAGAAAAGGAGCAAATCATTAAACGCGACACAATTTTCCGGTTATTCTACAACCACCTTTTGATAAGTCTTTCATTTTTATAGTACCATTTTATCACACCTTAAATGATTTGAATACTGATATTAAAGATTTTTCTCTATAAAATTTTGGGTAAATCTATTATTTGTTCTCCGAAGGCCTTTACCCCTTCAAATCTTTCCAAAACATCCTTATTACCGTGCAAATGTAAATGCTGAACTCATATCGATAATTGTTTATTGACGAAACCAACCCTTTTTTAAGTTAACGACCAGAAAAATATCGAAATTCTTATCGCTGGTTATCTTACCCCGTATCCACGCTTCAAAAATGTTATTCACTGCAGAATGACTTCACGTGTAGTTTGCCGATTTTTCAGTCTTTTTAATTCCTTTTTGCAATAAAGTAAATTGCAGAGTAACTGCTAAAAGGACGTAAATAGGTCGAAATAAGTATCCTACGCCTCAAGTCATTCAGCGGTGAAACAGATATGAGAACGGTGGTAAGGGGTGAAATATTGTCCGATTTTTCTGATCGATAACATGAAACAAAATAGGTTTCTTCAATAAACAAGTATCGATTTGAGTTCAGCATATACATTTGCACGGAATTAAGGATGTTTTGGAAAGATTGGACGGGGTAAAGGCTTTTGGGGAACAAATCAAAAATTTACCAAATTTTTGCTAGTATTTCTTCATCTTAGTGTGGTTTATCATAGCTGCTCGATAAATTCCATTCCAAGATCAAGTATTTCAAGATTCATTTTTGCCTTGTATTTTTATCATCTTGTTTTTTTTTTGTTTTTTTTTTATAGCCGCATTGTAATCTTAAATTAATTAAATTAATAAATTAAGTCGTTTTACAATTCGTTTTGGTATGATTTATTTTCTTATCGTAATTTTACTTTTTATGATAAGCTTAAATTATATGAATTCCGAGATGAAGATTTTGACTATTAATTTTTTAAATTGTTTTTCTGTTTTTTTTATCAGAACTTTATCTTAAAATATCTGAATTCACTTATGAAATATCTTCAGGAGTTCACGTCTCGTCGGAAGACATTTTTTCTCTTACTTTTCCCCACTTAATTTAACACTTCAGGATGTGCGTGGTTGTCCAGTGGATATCGGCTCGGAACAAGAAATCGGAGAGCCGAGTTCGAATTCCAGTTGAATTCATTGCATTCTCTTACGCGCAAATACCCTTGGGAAAGGTATTAATCCGTCTCTTCCTTCCAGTTATAGGTTAAATAACAGGAGAGATTAGGTTCTATATCCTTGGCTGGCAACCAGTCTACCGCAGAAAGCAATGGCAACCTACTGCGGGATAATCTTCTGCCCAGTCAGTCTTTTGAGACATGATCGCCCAAGCGTTTTTCACGTATGGCACTTAACTGACTGAATTTAACACTTGACAGATAATAAACTTAACAACACGATAGAAAAACTAAAATGAATTCATTTTAGTTTTTCTATCGTGTCAAGTTTATTGTCTGTGGACTGTTAAAATAAGTGGTGAAAAGTAGGAGAAAAAATGTCCTCCGACGAGACGTGAACTCGCATCCCGTTCATCGCGAGTACATCATTCTTAGACGACGCATTGACCAATTCAAATATACGGCAGTAAGTCTACAATTCTTTTTCTTTCTTTGTTCCTTCCTTCTTTCAATTCTTGTATTTCCCGTTAATCCTTCAGTATTCTTTTTTGTTGTTTTTCATATTTCTTCAATTCAGGAATATGCTTTTGTCTTGTTTCCGATTATTGCTTTATCGATTAATCGTTCATGACAAGTTCTATCGGATTATCGATTAGTTATACCTTACGTATTTCACTTATTTTTGCTTTCTGACCATACTTTCCGAAGTAAACAAAGTTTACTTGACTGTAAAGAATAGTCTCGAACATTCTCGCCTTCTATTTTGAATTGTTCATCTGTTTTAGACCATTTTTCATTCTTTCTTTTCCAGTTCCTTCTCCCTATATCTCTTTATATCTAAACTTATTTATAAATTGAACTTTGTGTGTGTGTGAGTGTGTCCGTTACCTATAGACTCCAAAACGGCTGAACCTATTGTACTATATTGCGTTGTGGTGCATTGGATATCGGCTCGGAACGAGAAATCGGGGAGCCGAGTTCGAATCCCAGTTGAATTCATTGCATTCACTTACGCACAAATACCCTTGGGAAAGGTATTAATCCGTATATTCCTACCAGTTATGGGCTAAATAACAGGACAGATTGGGTTCTATAGCCTTGGTCGGCAACCAGTCTACCGCAGAAAGCAATGGCAACCTACGGCGGGATAATCTTCTGCCCAGTCAGTCATGTCTCTTTCGAGACATGATCGCCCAAGCGTGTATCACGTATGGCACTTAACTGACTGACTATAAGCGTCTGCGAATGTTCTTAGCTAGATTTTGTGTCGAGGTATCCCCGATAAATATCGAAAATCGATAATCCAAAAAATCGGGTTATAGAAGGAATGGTCCGATTTTAATCAAATTTGATACAATCATAAACAAAGACATAAGAAGTTTCAAGGTTGCAGTTCTTACAATAGTGCAGAAAATCGATAATATATATATATAAAAGGCAAGATGCTTGTGTGTGTGTCTGTTTATCTGCCTGTATGTCTGTATTTTTTCAGCCGTTATATTTTAGTTTTTGATTCGGGTTTGGCTCTTAGGTATAATTGTAGTTCTTAGTCTCAGCCAGATACCATTTACTCAGAGGACTTATGTAGCCTTCAAAATTCAGTTTACGACGAAAAAAACGTATTTGATATCGATACCAGGAAATCAAAATTTGACTTACATCCATTCATTTTTCTTTCAGTCTACGGTTTCGCTTTAACTGGAAACAACGATTGCTTTTTAGTCTTTTGCGTCAACGTCCAAAGAGTCTGAGCTCCAGGACCATGGATTAGTTTTAAAGCTTTCATTACACCCGAGCAACGCCGGGCTATACTGCTAGTATATATATATATCTTTTTTTGTTTCTTTCTTTCTCTCAGTCTCTGTCTGTCTCTCTGTCAGTATTTCTGTCTGTCTGTCTGTCTGTCAGTATGTCTGTCTCTCTCTCACTGTCTCTCTCTCTCTCTCTCTCTCTCTCTCTCTCTTTCTCTCGCATACATACAGGCTCTCTTATTCTTTACTTAAAGATTTAATTATTCGTCAGCCGTTCGTGTCGGTTTGGAGGGGGTTTCCTGTTTGGTGTGCATCTAATTCCCATTGGCAATATGAGTCGTCTAAAAACATTTGCGAACTTTCTTCTTCCCCAAAACAGCCGGACAATCCGTTAATTAAAAACTGTCATTCTCTAGCCTGAGAAATAAGTGAATGTCGCGAGTTTTATACTTTGGACAACTAACAGGCATTACTCCTGAATTGCCTCGACTTAAAGACAAAATTGATAAACTAGTTAGTTTGATTGCACAAGGAATCATCCTTCCGTTCAGGTTTGTACAAAGAATCATCCTTCCGTACAACATGTAAATATTATTAAGACCGTATAGACATTAAAGAAGTACCGTACATTTCCGCGTATAAGTCGACATCTAGATGAGACGATGTAAAAAACATAACGTATATTTTCATTAATTTATCCTGTACCTGCACTATAAGACGACTGCTTATTGATTACATAAAGATGAGGCCATTGAAAATGTTGTTACTATATCCTTAGACATCCAAGATAAACAAAATAACAAAACCGCTTCCATATTGTGTTTTTTTTTTCACACAGTCAGTCAGTTAAGTGCCATACGTGATACACACTTGGGCGATCATGTCTCGAAAGAGACATGACTGACTGGCAGAAGATTATCCCGCAGTATGTTGCCATTGCTGTCTGCGGTAGACTGGTTGCCGACCAAGGCTATAGAACCCAATCTGTCCTGTTATTTGAGCCATAGCTGGAGGGAAGGACGGATTAATACCTTTCCCTAGGGTATTTGTGCGTATATGATTGCAACGAATTCAACTGAAATTCGAACTCGGCTCTCCGATTTCTCGTTTCGAGTCGATATCCACTGGACCACCAAAACGCACATTTTTTCACGCATGTCTCCCAAAAGACAAGCTTTGTTTACTATATGTAAACAGTTACTAAGAGCCTGGTTTACTAATAGACATTTGTTTATACTTCATTGACAAAATGCGCTGTTAATTGTACGATCTAGTATGATAAATTCCAACGCAATCATAATTTGATGTTTACATTTTCTCAGCTGGACAAAAGTTGATTTCATTGATAAAGAATTATTCTTCGAATAGGCAATTAGTTTTGAAAGTATGCCAGTAATATATAAGGTAGAAATGGCCGTATTACTTATACTCTCAGTTTATCTGATAAGGTTGGTATTTTCAGGTACGTCATTGGTGTTACGCCCCGAGAACGAGGTTAACCTACCGACAGACATCACTCAGAATTTAAGGTTTCTTTTTTAAAAAGACAACCCCCACTTTTTAAGGGTGAGTTTGGAGATCTAATGGTAGTCTCAAACGCAAAAATATACGATATTTATATACGTTCTTATTAATATAGTTGTTGATTTTAAATGGTCTTTATCCATAAATATCCATAAATATTTTTGTACAAGGATTCATCAAGGAAGTGGTTTCATAATGACGAAAAAATGCATTTCTAATAAAATATTGTAATATTATCATCATCATCATCATCAGTCGCTTCTCTCGCGTTGTTGCAGATTGCGTATCATGTTATTTTTTTAGCCTACTCTTCCACACTAGCTCAAGGAAAGAAGAGAGCGCTTAGAGGTTTTCCCGCAGTAGATATAACCCAGTCTGCTCTGCTATTAATCTTCTCTATACTGGTTTTGAATTCAGAGTTTCCATTTGTAGTGAAAAAAGTAAGTTCTGGATTTGAAAAAATTCAAATCTGACTCATTGTTAGAAATAAATGAATTTTCTCGAATTTACAAGCTCGATGCGAAATGTTCGTCGTCCAATGGAAAGGCCAGAATCACATCCGGGAGTGAATTCCCAAACGATATAAAAGACTGGACAAGACGACCGTCGCGTCAGAGAGTTAAGATGACGAGCAATTAACACGTACCCTTGACAAACGTCAAGCGATCGTTATTATTATTGTCTCTAGCTTTCTCTCTCATTTCTCATCACTTACCTCTCATCTCTCACCTCCTTCTTCTTCATAGTTCACCACTCACCTCCTGCCTTTACACCATTCACAGAGAGATAACTTCAAAGATACTCCTATCCAACGACAACGTTCATACATACACACGTACGTTCCTGCCTATGTACACATAAACTCTTTCCAACAAGTTACTACTACGAACTTTTGATACCTTTAACTCATTATTTACTTCTCATGAACTTTTAACTTCTACCAATTCATGTTGTTCGTTTCATTAATAAATTTCTATTCCAACATGCAAAAGGTATATTTTTATTCTTCCAATCTTCAATCTTCTGATGATTACAAATGAATCGGTAAGTTATAGGGAATTCTGTTATGCTCGACACAAGACCGATTTAATAAATATTAACCATCTCCCTATTGCTGCATATTCTCCTACACTAGTTGCCACCCAAGTCTATAAAACCTGGTCTGTCCGACCATTTTTCCATAACTGGTGGGGTGGGACAAGGTTATTAGCACATTTTTTTTTAATCATATCACCCCGAACAAGGCGGTAACGCCACTGATGTGCAGGGGGCTACGTAAGAGTGAAAACATTGTAAAAGAGAAAGCCGGAAACCACATCCTAAACAGGGAACAAGGGATGAGCCTCTTCACCTGTTCAATAGATGTGGGTGGAGTCTGAACCGGGCGATAGTTTAGTCTATCTACTCCAATTGAAAAAAAAAAGAGTGACAAGATCGGAAAAAAGAAAGCCGGAAACCACATCCTAAACAGCGAACAAGGGATGAGTCTCTTCACCTGTTCAATAGACGTGGGTGGAGTGTGAACCGGGCGATAGTTTGCATAAGATATGAATATAAAGTTGGTTTGTTGGTTGTTTTATAGCTTATAAGGAGTCATTTAAAGCCAAGACAGTCTTGCATTTTTGTTTGTACTTAATCATATGGTATCAACTATTTATTTATTTTTCCTGAAATCATATGGGATCAGCTATTTTTTAACGCAATATGGCATCAGCTGTTTTTTTTAATAAGTGTATGTAATGAATTCGAATCGAACTCGAACTCGAACTCGACTCTCCGTTTTCTCAATCCGAGCCGCTATCCATTACTCGATATAGAAAATTTGATTTAGGTAAATTCTTTTCAATTTTCGTTCCGATAGAGTTGATGAGTAGAACGTTTATATCCTAATATATTCAATAAATATTGAGGGCTACGCATTGTGAGTGCTCTTAAATACAATCTAATGATCACTCCAGATTTTATTTTGTATTACGGTAATAATAGAAGTCTATGAGATCATTGTTATTAGTTGATTTACGACGAACACTTAGTTTTAGGAGACTGTCAATAAGGTATAACATGATATCTAGGAGAGGTAAAGTATTGTATGTTGTTCTTTCTTAAGGGAATTCTATCCTATGTTCAACTTTATCTACAAAGTCAGGTAAAATAGTTTTGCTGGGATATATTAATAGAGCCCCACTAATACATCGGAAATTTGTTGAATGTAGGCAATTGTTAGGGGTCGGTTGGAAAGAGATGGAAAGCGGAGATGTAAGATTAAGTCGAATAATTTTACAGCAATTTTTTCATTTTTTTTTTCTTTTTCGAAAATCTTATGATATATAGCAATAGCAGCAGACCAGAGATGGCAGCAAAATTCATTGCAAATCATCAAAGAGAAATCACGTGAAATTTATTTTTAAAAAAACGTATGGATATTTGTATTTATATAATACGCAATAAATTCATATTTTGCTATTGGTTAAATGTTAGTCAACGGAATTAATGCTTATATACGAAGATTTGTTCCGTCGTAATATAACGACTATCAATCAGAAGCATTATCAATTAGTTTCTACTTTCACTTTTTATCAGAATGTTCTCTACATTTGTAGCTAAAACATCAAATTCGGACATAGCAAAAATGTTTTACTTTCTCCATTAAAACAGAAATATTCTCGTAACTTTTGACAGGCTAAATTTCTTCACAATCTTTTCCCAGTTATCAGGTATTAGAAATTTAAATTTAAATTTAATTCATGAGAAATCACCGTAAAGGGCTCCATCCTTAATCCTGCTTTTAATTTTCGTTACTAACCTCCTCGATGGAATCAGCTCTCAACCCGGTATCTACGCTTCATTTATTTCTGTCTCTATATAAGTTGGATAAATTCAAAATGGTAGTCGATATTGAAAACGACCACCAGTCTGTTGTTAACTGAACAAAAATGGCATATCACTTTTACTGCCTCCCAAAAAAAAGTCTCTCTATTAATCATCTGAGAGATCCCTTCTTGCCTTCCATCATCATGGCTGATGCTAACCTCCAGGGAAATGACTGTGTCTTCTCACGTTAACGTTTTCAGCTGATATGAAAGCAAAATACTGTATTGAATCTATTGCTAGATCAGCTGCTAATAAATCTTTTTCACTGTGACGTGGAAGACAATTTTTCTCTCCAGAATCTATCTTACATATATATAGGTCTCCCATTCGTCCATGATTAGAATATTTATGACGCATATGGTCCGGTGCTATGGCTATTATCATTATATTTATAAAACTCGAAGAAATATCAGCGATATTATCAAATCATGATCTAGTGCTTAGGATCCACTCACTTTTCCATCAACGTAATATTGTCTCTCTGTGTATTTTCTATAAACAGTTTTATAGTAGTTGTTTGAATGAGTTTTTCGCTATGGTACCTATATTTTTTTTCAAATTTATGCATAATACTAGACTAGCATCGAGATCTCATTAATTTGCATGTGAGCTTGGTCGATGAAATCATTAATTCTATGCTAACAGTATATTTTCTCGAATTTCTCGATTGCGAAACACCCTTCCGAAATTTCTTTTTATCCAACTTTAGTCTTTGAAAATTTAAATGCTATATCAGTCAAAATCTACTGCCCTCCTGATTACACTTTTTGTTCTCGTTCATTAGTAATTTTTCTGCTTCCAGTTCTTTCACACCCGGTAATGTCTTGTGTCTTAGTGACTTTACTGTCTTTCATAGGGTAAAAATGCACGGTGGTCAACAAAATCGGCATCTTGAAGTGTCAGCTACAAATTTCGAAACGTCCTGGGTATGACGATAAATTTCCTCCAGCAAGAAAGCCTCTGATCAGGAGATGATAAATTTTTTAGGGGTGTGATTGGGGAACTATCTCTTAAATATAGTTGCTCGAAGTTTCACAATCACCCAGCGTGGTGGCACCTGTTAGGGTCTTAGTTACACTCTTGGGAAAATTAATTGAAACAAAACAAAAAATGTCTTCCTAGGATTTTTCACACTTTCCCTGATCCCGTAAAAATCTTCTCTTGGTATTTTGTTCTTTTCCAATCACATTTTCTTTACGATTTGGACTAATGAATCTAATTTGTTCGCTTTGATAATACGACTGACAATTGAAAGGTTGACACCAACAATATCCACAATATCTATAAGGCTTACCAGAGAGTTCGTAAAGAGTTACAATTTTTTGTACGCTTCCTTGGAGTAACGTTCATCACAGAAAATGACAACTAATCAACAAATAAAATAATAGTATCTGGGTGTGATACAAATTTGATGCAATCACTGATAACCCAATATTTCTCAACGCCAAGCAAATTTGATCATACACCCCAAAATAGATTCATATTAATGCACACTACTACAAATGACCTAACCTGAGGCAAAAATAGAAATTGATTACACCCTGCGACATCAGTGGGTCTAAAACTGCCCGAATGGTAAAAAAGGAAGCTAAAGCAACTGTGTCAATTAATTTACATGGACAAATATGACCCTCCCACCAAAAAGAATCAACCAACATTTTCATAATAAAATGTGCAACAATAGGTTTTTATAGCCAAAATAGTAATCAGTGCAAAATACATTTTTATAGTGAAATTACCAACAATGCATTTTATCATCTCCAAACTATATATTTAAAAACAAACCTTTATTCTGAAAGAATATAATTATGCAAAAAAATATCTGTAGTTGAAAGCATAATATTATGTATAAAATATTTAGACTTCAGCATTCTTCTTCTATGTGCCCTGTCCCTTCAGGACGTAGTCGATCATGGCTTTACACATTTCTTTATCCCTGGTGGCTCTGAGCACGCCTTCTCCTGTTACACCATGCAATCCTCGTTCTGTCGTCCACCTGATTAGGCCCTTTAAATATGTTATCCGTTGCTTTCCCCTGTCTCTTTCCCTCTATCTGGCTTGTTAGTGTCAGGTTCTCCTAGCCCTCCTTCCTCACTGCGTGTCCCAGGAACTTCAACCGTCTCTTCCTGATGCTCAGTATTAATTTCTTTTGTGTTTCCATCATTTCCAAGACCTCATCATTGCTCACATGCTCGATCCATGATATTCGCTGCATCCTTCTGTAGAACCACATTTCAGTTGCTTCAAGTTTTGTCCTTCATCTTTGATGATATTGCCCAGCATTCACTGCCATATTGAAGGACGGACAGCACGTAGCAATCCAGTATTCTCTTCCTAGTTTCTAGCGAAATTGTCCTGTTTCTTAATACCTTACTCAACTTCTGGAATGCTTCCTTCGCCATGCCAATTCGCATTCAGATCTCTGTATCGCACTTTCCGTCTTCTGTTATAACGCTTCCCAGGTATTTAAATGTTTGTATCTGCTTGATTTTGGTATCCTCGACCTGTATTTGGCATTTTGGGCTGCCCTTTTTTACTGTATTTGATATACCGCAAAACATGCTCAATCAATCAATCAGTCAATCAACATAAAAGGTCATTTCATGAAATTAATTCATGTAATATCCTATAATTTCTTAACTCAAATGGTATACCAAACTATTCTTTTAGGGTCTCAGCTATGGGTAAATAGTGACCCACCCATAAAAACACACACACACGCACACCCAATGAAAGTATGAAAATGCATTTGTGTAGTAAAAATTTTATTTGTAGTCGAAGGCATACGATTGGCTTCAAAATATATTTGGTTCAAGCCTAAAAATTATGTTCAAAACATTTGGATTTCGGCATTAAACTAACCCATAGATAATAACCATATGCCTCTAAATAAAATCAACCAACCAACTTGTAGCGGGCGTCAAATTAAACATATAAATGCCGAATGCGGTGGGTAGTTTAGTAATTGGAAAAGGATAGAAATAAGGAATATCTTTCGGAAATGAATGAAACAGGAGTGAGTAAGATTTGATCTCCTACATGTCAGTTCTTCTTTATTTGCCATGCTCTTTCACAACGTAGACGATCATTGATTTTTACGTGCCTCTGTTGTGAACTGGACAACGTGGTAGTAATTTAAAAGTAGAGTCACCTTTACAAAATAGACTGGTTGTCCAATCCACCACATTAATAATAAAAATAACTCAGAGAACAATATAACAGGAATAATAACAATGTATTAAACATAGTTACAGGATTGATTATTTTGTGCATGCAAGATTTAGTGGAGAAAGTTCTCTCTTGGATGTTGAAGAAAATGAATCACTGTTCATACTGAAAGAGTTCCTGAAAAAGGGAAATATGATGTTTGTACTAATCATTAATTGAATATAATTATGAATGAAGTGAATTATGCTTGTAAGAGAGAGAGAAATATTTTTGGTGTCGTTGTGGTACAGTGGATATCGGCTCGGAACGAGAAACCGGGAAGCCGAATTCGAATTCCAGTTGAATCCATTATATTCTCTTACGCGCAAATACCCTTGGGAAAGGTATTAATCAGTCTCTTCCTTCCAGTTATGGGTTAAATAACAGGACAGACTGGGTTCTATAACCTTGGTCGGCAACCAGTCTACCGCAAAAAGCAATGGCAACCAACTGCAGGATAATCTTCTGCCCAGTCAGTCATGTCTCTTTCGAGACATGATCGCCCAAGCGTGTATCACGTATGACACTTAACTGATTGAATTGCTAAACGCAATTAGTGCAGCATGTGAGTTGGAAAGGAACTAACGGCATTCGGACTGTTAGCTCCGAAAGACAGATTCCAACTGGTCTACACACGTGTGGACAACAGCTTATATATTTCTGAATGAAGCGCGGGAAAAAGAGGTTTCACATGCGGTACTAATGCATAAGTATGTGCCTATATGTGTGTGTACGTGCGTACATGGCGATATGTATATAAGTATGTACATGCATGTAGAAGTGATTCCTACACCTCTATCACTCGTAGCTCTTTATAATTTTTCCTCTGAGTATCTCTCTATAAAACCCTGCTTCGCCATCCACCTACACAAAAGCCTATCAAGCAGGTCTCGCGTGGCCTTTTTCTTTCTGTTTTCCCCCAATCAGTCATGTGATAAGTAGGTTATTCAAGCCCTCCATTCTCCTTATGTGTCCCAGCCACCTCAGCTGTCTCTTCCTGATGCCAGGTATAAGTTTCCTTTTTTATTTGCCTCCTCTCCAAAACCTCGTCTTTGCTCACACGTTCGATCTATGGTATCCTCAGCAACCTTCTGTAGAACCAATTTCTGTTGCTTCACGTCTCTCCTTCATCTTTGAGGATATCGTTTAGCATTCGTTCCTGTATAAGAGGACAGATATCACATAACAATCAAGTACACTTTTCTTTGTCTCTAACTAAATATTCCTGTCCCTCAATACTTTGCTTAGGTTTTTGAAATGTGTCCTCGGTCATGCCAATACGCCCTCGGATCTCAGTGTTCTTTCCATTCTCTGTCAGAATGATTCCCAGCTATTTAAATTTCTACACCTGTTTGAATTTAGTGCCCTTAACATGTAGCTGGCATTTTGGGGACCTAATTCTTGCTGATGAACCATTGGAAAATCTCTACAGAAAAAAGAAGAGGATTGAAGAGGGGGTTCAACCATGAACAGAACAAGTGGCTTAAGAGAGAGTGTTAATGAGAATAAGAACTCAAAGGAAACGACTCAATAATCTAAAAATGCAGGTTTAAATTTTTGTGTCGAAAGAGTAACTAGAGAATCTCAGGGTATATGGAAAGCAAGGGAGAAACAGTCAAGCAGCCAGTAAACTGTGTAACGGCTTTAAATGAATGTGCAGGCGGAGAAGATGGGACGATAATGGTCCAAAATTCTACCGAGGGTAACAAAATAAAAAGGGACTTGTTGAAAGTCTCGATCTGATAAATTTAACACTCTTAACTTTCGTACATATTCTGATAGAACTAAACTTTATGCCAAAAGCAGTTTTACTCACGAATATCTTGATTTGATACTTTTTTTCTTTGGAGTTCTTCCGCTACAGATATGCTATAAAATTTAATATAAAGATTAATATAAATATACAAAAATTGATATACAGATTAAAATAAATATATAAAATTAATATACAGAATACAGCATCCATATTTTAGGAAAACATGTTAATAATTGTTTTACAGATTACTGATTTTATTTAGTTATTTTAGGATTTGTCAATGGTTTTGAATAATTTTTAAAGTTACTTACGCAACCTAGGTTTCAAACATTCAGTATCTTAAGGCCATTTATAATAACTGATTTTTCAAAGTAATTTTTTTTGTTATTGGACAAAACAAGTATCACGTTGAAAAATCAGGCGTAATGACCACAATTAATCACGCATATATATATATATATATATATATATATATATATATATATATATATTGTAATATATTAGTTTTTTGACTTCGTCTAAAGCAAAATTACGTCTGACTAAAAGATAATTTATAGTTTGATATTTAATACGTTTAATTATGTGATAAAATAAGTACAGCGTTCAAATAAGTCGTAACCAATCAGGAAAGAAATGACATAACAATTACCATTAAGAAATAACAATAACCAATCAAAGAAATCCTTATATACAAAATCTCGTCTTGTCTCTGTTTGTACATTCGTTTCAGTCATTCCCAAAGATTTCGATTTAGTTAGCAGCTGTCATGAGAAGGGTATAAACAATCATTTCGCTACAAATTTTCAGACTCAAAAGAAAAAAGAACACCTTTGCAAGTCTGCGTCTCTTTCACCAACATACGAGGTATCCGCACTAACTTTTACAGCGTAGAATCATTCCTTCAAACTAACTCACCTGATATCTTCGCCCTGTGTGAAACTAACCTTGACCCTTCTATTCCCCTCTTCTGAGATTTATGTTCCTAATTATCTTCCCCTCTTCAGTAAATACTCCAATGTCCATATGCATGGGCCTTGGTGTATATGTCAGCGAACACCCCCACCCTAGCTAGAGTGACATCTCTTGAATCGCTGGACCATTCTTTCATGTGCTTCCGTCTCTCACTTCTAAGCTCGGTTAGCTATCTGTTCTTCCTCTACCGATCCCCCTCCTCCTCTGACTGTTCAGTACTTGACAGCATCTCTGACAATATCGACAAGGCCATTTCTTCTCATCCATCTTCCCATATATTTGTGTTTGGTGAATTTAATGCCAACCACACCAAGTTCCTGGAGAACTCTGTCACCGACCTTGCTGGTGTCCACACCATTAATTTTTCAATCTCCAAATCCCTTACGTAAGTGGTGGAATTCCCCACGCGTTTCTCCAATAGCCCTAACGGAAGGGACTCGCTACTAGACTTCTGCTTCACTTCCATCCCAAACTCTTGCACTACCAGACAGCTCTGACCTCTCGGAAACTCTGACCACGCTGTAGTTTCTGTCAACATCTCATTCCACTCACCCCTACCCAAGAAACCCAGACCAGCAGAATATCCTAATCCTACCAAAGAGCAGACTGTGATTAGTTCCGTGACTTCCTCTGTGACGTCCCTTGGAACAACAAAATTTTTAGTCTTCCCGTTGAATCCGAGGTCACCTCCTGGCATCGATGCTTTCATCCCTGCCAGGAAATTTCAGCTTAAATCTCATTCGTCTCCCTGGTTATCGCCCGCTTGCTCGGCCGCCATTGCCCACCGGAATCACTTCTTCCGGCTTTATCATAGCCACGTGTCGGACCAAAACAGGCGCCTTTTCACTTCAGCTCGTAATAAGTGTAGAAAGATACTTAACGAAGCTAAGATGTTGTTTGCTCCCAGAATGAAGTAACGCATAACATCCTCTAAGTTCGGCGTCAAAGAGTACTGGCGTCTCTGTAAAAGCGTGCTTAACAAGTGTAAGTCCTCAATACCCCTACTAATCAATACATTTGAGGTCCTCACCTCCTCAGCGGACAAGGCTGAATGCTTTGCTCGGAGATTCTCGACTGGATTCGTCTGGAGTTTATACACTCAACTTCCCACCTAGAACTGAGGCTCAATTGAATGACGTCCACATCACGCCCTCGCTGATTTCTAAAATAATCTCAAAACTTGACCTTCACAAAACGAGTGGTGGGGACAAAATCCCAATCAGAGTCTTGAAGAAATATGCCCCTCGGACCCCGCAAATTACCGCCCTATCAGCCTTCTTCTGATCTTTGGCAAAGTGTTCGAAGCCATTATCAACGCCGAGGTCGTTCAGCATCTCACTGCCAACAGGCTCCTCTCGGACAAACATTATGGCTTCCGCTTCACGTCTACTGCTGATATGCTAACGACCATCACCGTGTATATATACCAGGCTCTCGACAAGAATGGTAAAGCCCGAACCGTTGCATAGGATATCTCTAAAACGTTCGACAGACTCCGGCATGCTGGCCTTCTAGGGAAACTGCGAAGCATAACTGGACTTTTGTTGGACCTAATCTAGTCATTCCTCTCTAACCGCACATTGAAGGTGGTATTAAACAGACATGCCTCCAAGAACTACCATACAAACGTGGGTGTCCCTCAAGGCTCTTTCTGATCTACATCAATGATCTCCTCGATGCCATAACATCCCAAGTAGGCATGTATGCCGATGACACCACAGTTTACTCTCGCCTCTAACAAAAATCTGGTGAGGGCGACAAGGCGAACCTCGCTGCCGAGATTGAGAAGGACCTCCAATCCGTGGTGGACTGGGGTAAGAAATGGTTCGTAAATTTCAATTCTTCCAAAACGAAGCTGCTATCAATTAACCACCATAGACAACCGCACATCTCTCCCATTAGCATGGAACAGGCTTGCCTCCCAGAGAGTAAAACACTACGCCTCCTTGGCCTGACACTCTCAGAGGACCTCAGGTGGAATGACTACATCGAATCCATTGCTAAATCCGCTGCTATGAAAGTCGGTTCTCTGTGCAGGACCCGGAAGATTTTTTTCCGTCTGAATCTATCCTGCACATATACAAATCTACCTCCCCCTTTATTGAATACGGCTGCCACATCTGGTCGGGTGACCCTGCTATTCTCCTCGGGGTTCTTGACAAAATACAACGGAGAATCTGTAATGTGATCGATACCGACTTGGCTGACCGCCTGCAGTCACTCTCTCACCGGCGTGACGTGGCTTCCCTGTGCCTCTTCTATAAATACTTTCACGGCTTCTGCTCCGATGAACTTAGATCGCTGGCGCCCCCTAGGTACGAATTTGCACGAGATACTGGATTAGTAACTAGGTCCCACCCCTTTTCAGTGAAACCGATAAAATGTAACCGCAATTTCTACTCCACAGCTTCTTTTCTCGCACTTCCCGCCTGTGGAATTCCCTTCCGCATACTTGCTTCCCCGACAGCTACAACCTCCAGGAGTTTAAATGTAAGGTCAATAGACACCTCCTAACACACTAACTCGCACCCATTCTCTCAAACACTCTTCCTATGTACCTTACTCGTCTCTCATCCTCCTTCTGACATTTCCTATATCCAATCGCTCTATGTAACCCCCTGCGCTATAGTGGCTGTGGAATTCCTTGCTTGGGGTGAAATGATTAAAAAAATGTCTAAATTATTTAAACTTCATTCGAATTTTCTTTGTTAGTACCTTTTAGTAAACAGTGGTTGTGTTAAAAACAATATTGAATATTTTAGCATATTATCTTTCGCGTATAATAATATTCGAGTTGACATTCTGATTATTTATTAAAGAGTATATTTAATTATTTTCGTCTGCCTGTCTGAAAATTGCTGAAATTTAAATTACAGACAAAAACACAACCTCCGAAAGGATTTGAACATGTGTCCTCATTAGCAAGAGATGGCGTCGTTAAATCTCCTGCTAAGGCGGACGCAGATTCGAGTCCTGCAAAAGGCCATATCATTTCTTTTATAATATGAATATACTGTTTAATAAATAAATAGAACCTCTACTATAATATGCGTATCCACTAAATATAATGCTTAAGTGATGGATTTTGTTGGATTAATAAATAAAAATCCATTACCTCTTTTGAATATCTTTATTTTAAATGTTGATGCCAACTCCATGTTTATTATTCTCATTGAATATTGCGAAATATGCCTTTCCGAATATAAGCAAAGCATTCACAAGTAGTTACATTGAAACTGAAGAAAAATTGTTGAACTGCTATGATATATGGCAGTCAGTGCTCGATGATTCGAAGACGAAGTGAAGACCAGAAGCAAAGGGAGTTCTACAAAGGGATGCTGAGTGTAACATAGTCTTAACAAATGAAAAATGGGTAAGTTTTAAAGGAGATGGGAGCGAGAAAGACGCTTTTACTTAAACTCAGAAACAGGGTTGAACATTTGAGGCTACATTATGAAGGAAGGATATGCGTTGTGGCGCAGTAGATTTCGGCTCGAAACAAGAAATCTGAGAGCCGAGTTCGAATTTCTGTTTGAATTCGTTGCATTTACTTTCGCGCAAATACAGTTGGGTAAGGTATTAATCTATCTCTTCTCCCATCATCTATGGGTTAAATAGGAGGACAAATTCTATAATCTTGGTTTACAACCAGTCTACCGCAGCAAGAAATGGCACGCTACGGGGGGAAATCTTCTTTCCAGTCAGTCATGGATTGAAAAAGACAGGGTCGGCCAACCGTGTACCACGTACAGAGTGTTATCTCGCACAGCTTTTATATAAAAAAAGACAACTTATAGAAACATCGACGACGCACTCGTCGATGTTGAGGGGCCGTCGATGACCTATGCCCCATTAGGATCGTTGAGGTTAAAAAGAATTATGAAGAAGACTTGCTAAATTTCGAATATACCGAGTGTAGTTGGAGCAGAGAAAAAATAAGGTTAAACTAAGTAATGAATGTATGAATGTCTGGCAGAGCGAAGAAAAAAGGGTGGTTAAGAGTCAAAACTTTTACAGGAAGTTGTGGATATCACCACCGTTCTAAATAGATACTGCTCAGGAGATAAATTGAAAAATGGTATCAAAGAAAATACCTCTATTCTGTGTCTAAGAGTATTGCAAACTCATTGATACTCATTTTTGACAATTTTATTTATTTTCAACATTAAATTCAACAATGCCTATTTCATCACTTCCCGTAATCTCTTATGTAACAGTTTTTAAAAATATTCACCACAAACAACTGACGAGAAGAGTTAAGCTAGTTCACAACATACGCTTTAGAAAACCTAAAACACTTATGATTTTTCAGCTTGAAATTTAATGCACATAGCCGTTTTGCATATACGTTTTTGTTTTATTGTTTTAGGAAGTGAATTTGTCTGATAGTTAAGTGTTGAATATTTACCGTGGGCATATTCGATTTTCTTTAAGCGAAAATACCTGTAAACGGGGCAATTATCTTGTTTTGTTTACAAGAGAAATTATGTGCACTTATATGTTGAAATATATTTTAATATCAAGATCATTTAGCTATATAAATACATTTTCTTTTTAATGTTTTTAAACTGCACATTGTAATGCTTATTCTTAAGAAAGTTGTTTAGTCTACCCTTGAAGAAGGCCAGAGCGTACAATGGCCGAAACGTCGTAAACATAGCAATGAAGATTAGGACAATAGTCCGAACAATATACAAGAAAAGATATTATTGGTCATTTTGCTATAAAATATATTTCTGGTAATTTTACTAAAAATATGTAATGTTTGTAATTTTTATAAATTAAAATATGTTGCTGGTATTGTGTTATAAATTTGTATTTTCATAATTTCATAGTGTATTACTTTTATTTGTCCATAAGTTGGACACTGACACGTGTTACGATGCAAGGTCAGAGTAGACATAAAAACAATAGCAATTAAGATGTGGTTTTATGATCCCTAAAACCTCTAATCTCCGGATCAGATACTTTGCTGCTAAATCCAGTTTATCGTCATACTCAAGGTTACTATATGGTCGTAAATGTGTAACAATTTCCTCACAGACGAAGAAAAGACTTGAGCCAACAGCTATCTTTTTTCTCTTGATCAGAATTTATCTTGATAACAGTGAGCGAAACTAAATCCTTTCCCATGAATGCAAATACAAGACACACACGTACACAAACACAGTAGCAGAAACAAGTACGCACATGCATGCCAATTAATATACATTCACGCATACACATACTCAACTGCACATGTTGTCGAGTACATATATATATATATATATATATATATATATATATATATATATATATGTAGTTGAAATGATTTGTTTTTTTGAACATTATTTTTGATCGATACTCGTATCATATTTTGATCGATACTCGTATTATATACTATTTCTACCAGGCCGATTATTTACGATAAATGTTTGTTACGAAAATGTGTCATTCGGCAGGATTCGAACCTGCGACACCTATCCACATAGGGGAAGCCATTAATTGATGGTCATTCGTTGTCGACAGGTCTAAGACGCGCCAGATCAATTGGTGGTTTGCCTATGTGGATAGGGGTTGCAAATTCGAATCCTGCTGAATGATTCACTTTTTCGTAACATAAAATTTATCGTAAATAATCAGTAATCAGGCTGGTAGAAATAAATATATAATACTGTTTGATTCTAAACAGAATATCTATTTAAATCCGAGTATCGATCAAAAATGATGTTCAAACTAATCATTTCAAATTGTCGGTTGTTTATAATCAATTTCGTTAATCTTCGTTAATTTCCGTAATATATATATATATATATATATATATATATATATATATATATATATATATATATACTAATATAATACTGCTAGTGCTTCATAAATAGAATGACCAAGTTTGTACTCATGCAGTAAGATTACTCGATATTATTTCATTGTAATTATTTTCATTCGGCGTGTGAGTAACAATATATGGAAAGAAAAATTCTCTGAAAAGAAAAACAGTCAGAAATAAATCAAGATTTATTATATACTAAGCGGTTACTTCGTTAGTCGAGTGGAGCAACAAGAAAACCCAAAAATACATCATTTAATTTGCGACAACCAAATATAAACATATTTAACGTCTCAGTATTGTAAATCACTGAGCTGAGTCCGACTTGCTTTTAATTGTATTGTATTTATTTACGCGCAAATACTCTAGGGAAAAATATGAATCCATCTTTGTCTTCCAGTTATGGGTTAAAAAGTAGCGTTAGTATCTGGACAAAATCTAATGATGGAAATATATATAGAAAAAATCTAATTATAGAAATATATATAGAAATTATTATAGTTAATTAGTCAATAAAACATACATTCATCAGAAGAATTATTCTTAGAACCCTAAATATGGTAGTTTTCTAAGTTTAGCTTAGATGTGGTACAAGGCTGAAAATATGGGGCACCCAGTGAAAAACGAACTCAGCGTTCAGCTGTAACTAATATATCGAGACAAGCTTGCCAACCAGTACAACACTGTGAAGTTTCCAAAGTTGTTTATTAAGTGTAGCGTACCGCAAGGCGGGGATGTGCGTTGTGGTACAGTGGATCTCGGCTCAGAACGAGAAACTGGGGAGCCGAGTTCGAATTCCAATTGAATCCATTGTAATCATATACGCGCAAATACCCTTGGGAAAGGTATTAATCCGTCTCTTCCTTCCAGTTATGGGTTAAATAGCAGGACAGTTTGGGTTCTATAGCCTTGGTCGGCAACCACTCTACCGCAGAAAGCAATGGTAACCTACTGCGGGATAATCTTCTGCCCAGTCAGTCATGTCTCTTTCGAGACATGATCGCCCAAGCGTGTATCACGTATGGCACTTCACTAACTTTCTGACCACAAAGCGAAACTGTGACGCACTCAGTGAGGATCGAACTCACTACGCAGTCGTTATTGATATAAGCAATATATAGAAAATATGTGTCGGCTTGAAATAGGTGTGATAAAGAGCTGATAAAACGTAAAAATTTTATTTTTGTTCTATTTTTTCATTCAGTGTAACCCTTTGTTATTCCTTTTGCATACTATCTATCGCCCAATATAAGGTCCAAGAGACAGTTAGGGTAGAATGTTACTGAATTAGCTTGTGTTAAAGGCCCAAAAACGTAGCAAGTAAGAAGTGCATATAATGAAAGTATAGGGATTTGTATATATGTTCCACATTGTCGATACGCGCAAATACCCTTGGGAAAGATATTAATCCTCCAGTTATGAGTTGAATAACAAGACAGATTTGGTTCTATAGCCTCGGCTGACAACCAGTCTACTGCAGAAAGTAATAGCAACCTACTGCGGGATAATCTTCTGCCTACTCATTCATGTATCTTTCGAGAAAGCGAGTATCACGTATGGCACTTAACTGACTGACTGAATATAATAGTTGAAAACATGATTAAGGCTTCTACTGGACATAAAGTGGGGGATCAGTTTATTATTGTTATGAAGTAATAGACTGATCCCCCACTAATTACGACTTAATAATATAATACATCTCTTCCTCTTCCAGCTATGAGTCAAATAACAGGACAGATTGTGTTCTATAGCCTTGGTTGGCAACCAGTCTACCGCAGGAAGTAATGGCAAATTATTGCAGAATAATCTTCTGCCCAGTCACTCATGTCTTTTTTGAGACATGATCACCTAAGCGTGTATTACGTATTACACAGAATACCCTGAACATTCAAATATATAATATGAATACGAATTCTTAAAATCCTCTGCTGGAAAACATTGGGAAATACATAAAATACCAGTCGAAAAAGCTAAAAAAACTTCATTCGACTATCGAAATCAGAAATGGGTTATTTACGACGAACAATAATGCATGTAAACAACAAGCAATTCCAGAGAGTCCGACACATGCTACACACCCTACGTTCAAACAGCAGATGGGAAGAAATAGGACGAACGTCGCTTAGAGAAAACCTAGCCAACACAAAATTATCCCAAATCGAAGCCCTGAAGCATAGGACTGAAATAAAATAGAAACCAACTTTATTTGTTTCATATTCGGTTTAGCTAAGTTGCAGAAATAATTCTTATCTATATAGGAAAGTCAAGGCACATACACAGCCAAGAGGCTTTCTATTTAGGTTAAGATTTAATTCTACTTTCTTTTTTTATTTTTGTCGTTGTTTAAAGTGTGCGCGATTTGTTCGTTAAAATGATACACGCCAAATACTTGTTTTTGGTTTGGAATGCGTTTATTTATTCAGGTTTCAGGACATTTTAAATACAAATTTCTGATGCTATGTTATTTCACCAACATGGAAGAAATCTCGAGACGTAAGTACGCATGCGCATCCAGCTTATCCAGCTTTTGTGTCCACCTTCTTGTGTTCCGGCGTTTAATCAGCCCAGAGGTTATGCTTCTCTCATCTAC
>JBBBDQ010002128.1:107500-177500 GCA_037127315.1 Ascarosepion bandense | reverse complement strand
GATAGATAGAAACAAAATACACAAAAAACAGAAAATTAAATAGATAGATAGATAGATAGATAGAAACAAAATACACAAAAAACAGAAAATTAGATAGATAGATAGATAGATAGATAGATAGATAGATAGATAGATAGATAGAAACAAAATACACAAAAAACAGAAAATTAGATAGATAGATAGATAGATAGATAGATAGATAGATAGATAGATACATACATACATACATACATACATACATACACTACCGGCCATAATTATTAGGCAATCCCATTTTTTAATAGAAATTATGTATTTTATACTATTTTCAAGTGGGTAATTCTAAATAATAAAAACTATGGTTCTTTTGTTATTATCATTTTTTAAATTTTGCAAGGCAAGGAAACAATGATGAACTCATCCGAATCACCCTAAATTTTCTTCATTCTTTCATTGATGAGACTGCAATATAGGTAATTGTTAAATATTTATAAATTCAGTTGATGCACATGTTATTGTGCAGTATTAACAAAAGAACCATTCTGTTTTCATTTACAATTATTCAGTTATAACCTTAAAAGATCTACGCCTTACAGGGGTAACTGAAAATAATGCTAGCAATAAATAACAGGAACGTTTCATTGGAAACAAAGAAAAGCCTACTAAAATATTATGGATTATCGAAAAGAAAGAAATCGAAAAAAAGGATGAAAGATAAACTCTATGTCGGAATATATGGAGTTTATCTGTAGGGATAAGAAATTAAGAACTAAAAACATTTTGGAAAAACCCAACTAAGAAAAATTCACAAGTCAGTGCGAAAAACTAATGACACTAAAATGACCCCAATCAGCGTCAGTGAGTCAGTCAGTCAGAGGATATAAACTCCAAAGACAAGTTAAAATGTAACGAGAGAAGTTTCAAACTGACACAAACATTTGACCTCTTTCTCTTTCCTTCTGTTGATTCCTTTTACTTCTACTTTTCCATCCAAAGACATTCCTACTGAATACATACATACGTACGTACGTACTTACGTACGCATATACTCTTTCAACAATTACTACTACGAACATTTTCAACAAGTCTTTATCATTGAACACGAACTCTACTCTTAAATCCTTAATAATGTTTCTCATTGAACATTAACTTCTACAATTTGTGTTATTTTTTCCTTTTAATAAATTGCTATTTTAACATAAAACATGTATATTTTCATTACACTATTTCACAGTATTCCACACATTCCATCCTGCCGACAACCAACCTTCTGATAATTCTGATGATGATAATTCTCCATGAAACTTGTAAGTAGGGAGTTCGGTTAAGTCTGACACAAGGCCGAATTAAAGATAAAATTAACCATATCCCTACGGCTACATATCTTTCATCTTTCTTTCGATGTTCTCCTCTGTTCCCTTTTCTTATATTTGACATCTTCGTTGCATTTCCCTGTTGTTGTAACCTCGCTGGTTACTGTTGCCACCTAAAAGCCTAGTGATGTGCTATGGTATCACACGTTTTTATTCTTTTAGGTCTTGATATATCACTTCAGTTACTTGTTGAAATATAGTAATAGTTATTACTACCAGGTGATATTCTGGTATATTGCTAGTGTATGAAGTCTAGACTATCGCCCGGTTCACACTCCATACACGTCTATTGAACAGGTGAAGAGGCTCATCCCTTGTTTCCTGTTTAGGTTGTGGTTTCCGGTTTCTCTCTTTTCCAATCTTTTCACTCTTACGTAGCCCCTGCGCATCAGTGGGGTTTTCGCCTTGCTTGGGGTGATATGATTTTTTTAAAAGTCATACTGTATTAATTGGTTTCTCTTTGTAATGCGTAGTATCCTCCCATGAGAGTCCTCCTATTCAAGGACAAAATTGTAATATCACACTGTGAACACTGAACTCTGCTTCTCGGTTCTAAATAGTATAACTGTTGCTGCTACTACGCCTAATCAGGTTGATCCTCGTTTGATGAAATTTACTCTTCTCACCCACTTGAGAGAGATGTGACACAAGGCGTTTTTTAATGTGGGGAGCATGAGCGCGTACGCCAAAGTCGTGGTCAAAAATTACCTATCCATCGCGATGGATAGGCTCAAAACCGGTTCTAAACTAGTCTTATTCTGTCTTAATTAAGGCCGGGAGCAAGCTTAATTCTCGGTTGATACCTTAGGTTCTGCTGTCTGGTGCTTAATACAGGTTACTTGCAGTATAGCCCGGCGTTGCTCGGGTGTAATGAAAGCTTTAAAACTAGCCCATGGTCGTGGAGCCCAGACTTTTTCGACGTTGGCACGAAAGACTAAAAAGCAATAGTTGTTTCCAGTTAAAGCGAAACCTTAGACTGAAAGAAAAATGAATGGATGTAAATCAAATTTTGATTTCGTTGTATCGATATCAAATAAGTTTTTTTCGTCGTAAACTGAATTTTGAAGGCTAAATACGTCCTCTGGGTAAATGGTATCATGTCTGAGACTAAGAGCTATAATTATACTTACTTAGCGACAAACCGGAAGCAAAAACTAAAATAAAAGGGCTGAAGAACTGATTTTGATCAGACCCGGTATATTGCCTTTTATATATATATATATATATATTATCGATTTTCTGCACTATTGTAAGAACTGCAACCTTGAAACTTCTGAATATCGTTTCTTATGTCTTTGTTTATGAGTGCATCAAATTTGATTAAAATCGAACCACTCCTTCTATAACCCGATTTTTTCGATTATCAATTTTCGATATTTATCGGGGATACCTCGACACAAAACCTAACTAAGAACACTCATTGACGCTTTTAGTACAACTGTGTAAATTTTCAAGAAAATCGGTTCAGCCGTTTCGGAGTCTATAGGTAACGGATACACACACACACACACAGACACACACACACACAGACACAGTTCCATTTATAAATAAGTTTAGATTAGATTAGATAGATAGATAGATAGATAGATAGATAGATAGATAGATAGATAGATAGATAGATAGATTATCGTGTTAACGTGATCCCTAGTAAGATAATCTATTCTTATAATTTTGTTATCTGGTGATCAGCCTTCCACCACAAATGTCGGTGCCGACGCATTTTTCTACGCAACTCTTTTTTCGTTTATCCATCATTTTTCTTTTCTTTTTCTTTTTTTTCTCTATTACATTTCGTCATTTTTTTTTAATTTCTAAATTTCCTTCCTTTCTATTTTCTTAATTATTTTTTTTTTTTTGGTTGTTGTTGTTTTTGTTCTCTCTTTCTGTCATTGTGTTTTATCTCGCTTTCTTTCTTTCAGTTTTTCTTATTGTCTCTATCACTCAGTTTTGTTTCTTTACTTTTTTTTCTTTGTCTTTCTGATTTTCCCTTTTCTTTTTTGTCTTTGTTCTTTTTTTTCTTTCCTTCTGTTTTCGTCCTTATTTCTTTTTTCTTTCTATTTCTTTTTCTTCTTATTTTCTTTTTCTGTTTCCTTTTCTTTCTCTTTCTATTTCTTTTTCTTTCAATTTTTTACACCTTCATTCTGCTGGCGTCTGTCATTCTTTCTTTTTGTCCATGTCTTTCTTCTATTTATTTATTCATTTTTCTTTCTTCCTCAATTTCTTTCTTTTTTTCCTTCCTCCATTTCTTTCTTTCAACCTTCCGTATTGAGTTATACTTTCCTAAATATAACTTTGTGTTTCAACATACCTTTAAGTTACATTCTGTAGTAATGTATCGATTCGTTTCTCGTTCCATTCCATACAACTTTATCGTTTTCTCCACCTTTATTTACCGATATTGCCATGAGTAATAAAAGACATTATTCTAGTCATATATGCATGAATGTCATCACATTAATATATCGCAATTCCATACCTGATTTTACAGCATTTTTTATTTTGCTTAATGTTTCATCGTGAATATTGTTCTAACACAGAAATAATCTTAACAAGTCATCTCTTGTCACTTTATTTTCAATAGTCATAAAACATTCGCGTTTTTCTTGATTCGCTTTTTGTGATACACGTGAGAAGAATTTGATTAGTTGTCTTTGTACGCGAAATTCAGAGAACCAATTGCAGCATTTTTTTTTTTTTTTAAGCAAGGATGTTTAAAAATTAATAATAAAAATAAAATAACTATCAGTCAGTTAAGTGCCATACGTGAAACACGCTTGGGCGATCATGTCTCGAAAGAAACATGACTGACTGGGCAGAAGATTATCCCGCCGTAGGTTGCCATTGCTTTCTGCGGTAGACTGGTTGCCGACCAAGGCTATAGAACCCAATCTGTCCTGTTATTTAACCCATAACTGGAGGGAATAGACGGATTAATATCTATCCCAAGGGTATTTGTGCGTAAGTGAATGTAATGAATTCGGCTGAAATTCGAACTCAGCTCCCCGATTTCTCGTTCCGAGCCGATATCCAATGCACAACAACGCACATCCTAAAAATAACGATACTTGTACTTAAAATCAGAAAAAGACAGTTGATATTTTTAGGATACAAAATCAGGAAAGAGGGTTTGGCGATTGTGGTACTAACGAGATATATTGAAGCTCAAAGTAACTGAAGAAATTAACCTGTAATCTAACTTGCTCGTGCACATGGATGACAGAACACGGACTTAGAGTTATGGTGAAAAATTTACTGAAAGCTACAAAGAAAAGGAAGTTGTGGAGAGGTAAGATCTCCCACTTCTTGAAAGAGCTTTATTATTAATGCGCAAGGAAAGACATGAATTTACTTCTTATCTTCTCCTTGTTAAATAGAAGTGTATACCGAGTTCTCTTGCCACGTGTAGCAGCCAATCTTGGTGAAGAAACGTGCTGAATTCAAAACTGCAACCTTTCTTAAGAATAGATGAGGCTTCTCCTTATTTTTGCTGTTATGTGACCAAGCACAACCTGTTGTCTTCAAGTTATTTGCATTGCTCTGAAAAATGCTACGAGGGCTAACTGATCCTGAAGCTATAAGGGAGATGGTTAGTGTTTATTTAACTCTGCCTTGTGTCATACATAACCAAACTCCCTACAGCTTACAAATTTTATCCAGAGTTATCATCAGAATTATCAGAAAGTTATTTTCATCAGAAAGTTTCTGTATACTTATGAAAGAATAGTGGAAGAATAAAATATATATTTTTCATGTTAAAATAGAAATTTATTAAAAGAAAAGAATAACAAAAATAGGTAGTAGTTAAAAGTTCAATGAGAAAGTTAAGGGTATCAAAAGATCGTACAAATGTTCGTAGTAGTAATTTGTTGGAAACAGTTTATGCGTACGTACGTATGTATGTATTAGGGTTTGTTGGTATTAATGTCTTTGAATGGAGAAGAGGTGAAAGGAATGAGCACACGAGAAAGAACGAGAAAGAGGACAAATGTCCGGGTCAAACTTGACGCTTCTCCCGTTACATTTTAGTTATGTCTCTCGATGCTCCCATCTGAGTGTCTGACTGACGTTGATCAGAGCATTTTATAGTATTTAAATTTTTCGCACTAGATCGCTAAGTCCCTTTTGATCTTGCAAGTCGCTTCCATTGGTCAGTAAATCAATTTAACATCTACTTGCAAAATCCGGTTTCGACTTTTTCTTTAAGCACATGGTCAATCCTTTTTCTTTTGGGGAAAAACCAGGATTTCACACGTCATTGTGAATTTTTGTAAAAGAGAAGAAAGTTGATTTTAATTCTTATCCCAAAATCCGTTGATTATATCCGTTAATGTAAAGTCAACGGATCTAATCCCCACTTTTTAATTGAATGTTGATTAGAAATATTCATTGATTTTTAATTTAATGCTGACTGAAATGTTCATTGATTTTTAATGGATGCTGACTGAAATGTTCATTGATTTTTAATTGAATGCTGACTGAAATGTTTACTGATTTTTAATGGATGCTGATTTGATATTTTCACTGATTTTTATTAAATGCTGATTTGAAATGTTCACGGATTTTTAATTGAATGTTGATTTAAAATGTTTATTAATTTTTAATTGAATGTTCATTTGGGGATGTTCACTAATATTTAGTACATGCTAATTTGAAGTATTCACTCATTTTTATCTGAATGCTAATTTAAAATGTCCACTCTATGACGCTCCTGGACAAAGTAGGAAAACATGTGAGTTTTTCATCATTAGGCTAAAGACATATTCACAGACTTAAAGATATACTTCTTTTTCTGTGCTCCTTCAAGACTTTGAAAATCATAACTCTCAACAGCTTTTTCCTTCGCAACCCTTAGCAAATTTAGCCTTTATCTCTCCTAAACACCGTTCTGCTATTCATTTACACAAAATTTAAGGTAGATTATGCGGATCTTGCCTGTGTCCCTTTTGCCTTCAGTATGTATTGTCACTGTCGAATTATTCAATCGCTCTTTCTTCATTATGTGCCACAGAAATTTCAACTCTCTCTTACTGATGCTAAGTATAGTTTTCCTTTAAGTTTCCATTGTTTGTAAACTTTGTCGCTGCTCATATGTTAAGTCCATGGTATTCTCATCATCCTTATGTAGAACCACGTTTCCATGTAAAAAAATGAACATACAAAACCACACACATACACACACGCACGCACACACGCACACGCACACACGCACACGCACGCACACACACACACACACACACGCACACACATATATATATATATATATAGTTTATAATGGAAAGTCAACATGTCATATTAGTTATAAACTATAGCTCATTTCAATGAGATTAATTAGCTGATATCAACAGACCGCAACGGTCTCTATATGGATTTACTAATTAATATTTTATATTAAGGTAAACTTGTTGGATTATCCTCACCGTTTGCGGACTGAAAATTATAACTATATATATATATTGCAAATACTGTGCCTGCTTAATTTTTTTTTAAATTATTAAAAATAATCAGACACACTGTTTGCAATCTATTTAATCTGACATGTCTAAAAGAAACTTTGCTGCCTAAATACACAAATATATTATAAATTATACTTTAGTCAGTCAGTTAAGTGCCATACGTGGTAAACGCTTGGGCGATCATGTCTCGAAAGAGACATGACTGACCAGGCAAAAGAGTATCCCGAAGTAGGTTGTCATTGCTTTCTGTGGTAGATTGGTTGCCAGCCAAGGCTATAGAACCCAATCTGTCCTGTTATTTAACCCACAACTGGAAGGAAGAGACGGATTAATACCTTTCCCTAGGGTATTTGCGCGTAAGTGAATGCAATGAATTCAACTGGAATTTGAACTCGGCTCCCCGATTTCTCGTTCCGAGCCGATATCCACTGTACCACAACGCACATACTTTAGTACATGCTCTAATTACAATCTACTACAAAGTGTACATTTTGTTTTGACATTATGAGAAAAATATCTCATCAAGTAGTAAACGCTATTTTTGAAAAGAGGTGGGTAAATCCTTCTTTATATTGGTCATGTTTTTGTGTGCAAGGTATTGTGGATAGGGAAGATGGGAAACCAGAAAGGGGGGGTGATAAAAAGACATAGAGAAAATAAAACAAAAGGAGGAAAACGAAGAGAAGGAGAGAGAACTAAAGAGATATGATAAAGGGCTCAAAGATAGGCCCCAGGTTTAAAGTAGGAAATAAAATATAGTCATATACAACCTTTTGAAAACCCGGGGTCGGAGGTTAACAAATAGGAAGAAGTAAAAAGATTTATAGAGGGGGAAAGGAAGAGAGAGAAAATGGGCGAAGAAGAGGGAGTTGTGGGAGACAGCATAATCGGCGAAGCGGTAGGGATTTTAACACTCGGGCCTGGAATGAGTAATGGATAAAAAAAATTTGTTTTAGAGAAGTATAAAAATATAAAATTTTGCCATTCTTTAAAAAGATGGTGAAATCGTATACCTAAACGTAAGAGTTATTTAAAAGTTTTGAAAAAAAATTTGAACTTAATTAAAAATTAAAATTAAATAAAGGAAAAAATTGTTTTGTTTTTGTTAAAGTAGAATTTCAACATAATTTTTTTAAAAACCTTAATTATATAAAAAAAATTGTCTTATGAAATCAAGATTAAATCAGAAATCAAAAATAAGATGAGGAGACAGATTATACAGTTAAAAGTGACTATCATGGTACTAAGTATAATACTATTAAAGGTTTATCGTTGCTAGAGATCCGAACTTTAGATTTTGTAATTTTAGCATGATTGTAAGGTTAGTTCTTTAATATGTTTGTAATTTACTGTAGTTTCATGCCTCTGATTTAGCAATATGTCGTTCCTCATGTATCTAATTAATTCTATTTTTCTTGCGGACAAAGGAAACATGTTATGACCTGTTTGAGGATTTTTCATTTAATTTTAGGTATTTTATTTTCGTTTTTTAACTTTCAAAATATTTAGAAAGTGATATCATATTTTGTTTGTGCTTATTAGTGAAGGATGAGGGGTGATTGTAAAAGCGGTTTTTAAAAAGTTCATTGTATTTCTGAGATAAATTTCAGCATCCTTAGGATTCTCCACGGATGAAGTTGAACACATATAGACCAGCGATTTTGTTAAGCATTTATTAGATAGGGGGCATTGGTTCGGGTTTCTACAATTACAAAGGTTATTATTATGGGGCAAATTAAAATGAGTATTAGATTTTTTTTTTTTTTTTGCTGTATAATTTCAATATTTTAGTTTTATGTAATTTCCGTTTTTTTTTCTTTTTTTTTTTTTTTGAATTGCTGAAGCAACTATAACTGAGTTTTTGTGTAAACATTTTGCTTAAAGGGTTATTTTGGAGGAAATGTTTATCAATTAACTTAAGAAATTTATATCCCAGTTTAAAATTATCTAACTGATTAAATGCATATGATTTTTCTGTTTCTATTTTTCCTCTTTGAGCAACTAAATATTTTTTCAAAAAGCTGAACTCAGAAGATTGATAACTGCTATCTCTAAGAATTTTATCATAGATTGTTTTATGTTTTTCGAATATTTCTTTATTTAAGAAGTGTAGGTTTATGCAACGTTTAACTGATGATGGAATATATTTGATAACGGAGCTAGGGTTTATGCAAATTGGGTTGGCATTATTTTTCATGTAAGGTTGAAAAGTATTAGAAAATAAGTCTAACGTTATGTCTAAGAAGTTAACTTGTTTTATATTATGGTTAGTCACTACGCTAAGACCAAAAGATTTAAAACTCTATGAATATTTTCCTAAGTCTATCAACTTTACCTTTAGTGGATTTATTTACTATCATAAGTCCGTCATCTCTATAAATCCTATATTTTATATAGATTTCTTTAAACACCATGAGGTTGTACAGGAGAAATAATCCTACTAAATCCGAAGACTCTGCAGAATCCAGAGCTCCCATAGATAAATCCAAATTATCCGTTGAATTTTTAGTCCATTGTTTGTTGTCGTTGATAAGAACTGATTTACTGCAGTTCAAAATTATGGTGATTTCCTCTTTAAAAATGTCTAAATAAAATTCAGCGAATTCCAGGGCAAGGTTTTTAGATATAGATGGGCAAAAGTTCACGATGTCGAATTGTAGAAAAGTAGAGTGTTTTTTATCTTTAAAATTCTTGAACCAGTCGATTACCTCCAAAGTACCACTCTATTGAATGAGTTTGATTTGCTTTTTTTATTTGCTTGTTTACTCTTTCTAATATTACTTTATTAATTCTACAGATCTCTGATTTTGTTGGGTTGATAATCCTTGTGGGTAATTTTCGGTGGAATTTTGGTTTGTGGTCTTTTAAAAGTATATACTCCTCCTTACCTTCATTTCATGCGGCAAACTGTGATCTAATTAAGGTTTTTTAAAAATTTAGATTAAAATAAAAATTTAACAAAAAAAAATATGTTTTTTTCCTTTAATTTTAATTTCTAATTAAGTTTTAAAATTTTTTCCTACACTTTAAATAGCTCCTAGGTCTATGTACACAATTTCACCATCTTTCAAAGAATGCCAGAAGTTTATAGGCCGTTCCATGCTTCTCATAACCTGCCAATCAGCGGCCTTGCTGCCAGATGCAGTTTACCGTCATGCCCACGATCAAAAGAAAATAAGAAAGGTTAAAAATAAACAACTAAAAGAACATTTATTTGGCTAATATTTCAAAATTAACAAGAATCATAGAATGGATGGGAGTTAACTCTTATGACCACAATATAAGCAACAAACGAAATGGATTCACGGATCCTAAGAAACCTTGGAAAGAAACTAGGAGATAAATCTTCTGGAAATACATTTCGTGACAAAATATAATGTATCACACAATACACTCTATCCAAAAATGTAGCCTCATCAAAAAAAATCTGCATTGCTATAGGTCCTGACTTGGAATCTACCCTTGCTATAGAAACTTTGCAAATTAAAAAAAGTTACGTTTGCCAACTGCTAACAAACATTTCTTAATGCTGTCGAAAATCTAAAACTAAAAGGGAAATTTCTTTCTTTTTTCTCTCCTTTGAAGAGATCAAAATATGTTTGAAAGAATGTTTGCTGCCTAAATGCACATTATATATATATATATATATATATATATATATATTTCCGGTTATAATTAGTAGGCTACCCCAGTTTTTTGTTTTAATTATGTATTTCATACTATTTGTAGTATTTATTGTCAAGTGGATAATTCTAAATGAAAATAGAATTTTTCTTTTGTTAATACTGCACAATAACATGTGCATCAAATGAACTGTTCTGGTGTCCAGTTTTTGTGCTCTCTTCCCCATGCTAGTCTCTTCTTCTTATTGGCTGCCTGAAGCAAAGGCTTCCTGACTGTCTTTTAAAATTTTGCAAAGTAATAATAACAAAGAACCATTCTATTTACATTTTGAATTATCCACTTGGCAATAAATACAAAAAATAGTATGAAATACATCATTTTAAAAAACAGAACTGGGGTTATCTAATAATTATGACGGGTAGTGTATATATATATATATATAGATATATTTTGTGTGACGCATTTTGTCCGTTAGGATTTCACCGGATGTGGTTTGTTTAAATTGATGCGATGACACCAACTTAGTCAGTTAAAGGTATAAGGGACGAAACACCTCACACGAAAACTTTTTCCATTGCATCATACATCTTTGCTACAAAACTGTTTTTGATATAGCAAAATACGTAAATTATTCAAATTTGACGCGTTTAAGGGCGAGCAGAGTTTTTCTAAAAGAGCTTGCTGTCTATCAAAAGTTGAGCAACAATAGCCAAGATAAGGAAAATTTTAAATGACTTTTCGTAGGGCCAAATTTTGGTATCTCAGTTACACCACTCGTCAAGTTAGCGATGTATCTGCGAAACTTGAAGGCAACTCTAAAATGAATCTTTTGTTGAGTAATCTAATATTCCGTGTCTTCAAAATAATCCAACAGAAAAAGATTTGACATGTCCACAAGCCAATTTTATTGCAATAATTATTTGTTTAACCATAATGATAGTCATATATTTTCAATCATAATTGAAATAAATTGCTTCAGTAATGATGTACGTTCGGAAAGTATACATATTTATTTACGAGATTGACGACAAAATTAGTAAACACCATCATTTTTTCAATGTTAAGGAAATCTTAACACTCTCTTTGGATTATTTTTAACGTTTTATTGCTTGCACAGTAAGATAATACATAATTTATTGTTACAGGATTCTTATTTTAATTTAAAATAGTCCGAATAATGTAAATACTGAAGAAGCAAATATTTTCGGTATATGATTCTCTTTTGATTCAAGAAAAGTGATGTGAACCGGAAAGGAATATATATATATCATTCGAGGCAGCAAGCGGTTTTGGCAAAGGTAGCCTGGTACAACAATCTAGTACGTAGACGTTATGGACGGTACTCGTCGTATGCAGTATCCTGAGACGTAGGCGTAGTCAATAGACGTAGAATTCTAGTCGTAGACCTCTAGTAGTAGACCTATTGAGGTTGACCTCTGCACGTAGATCATTCGACCTCTGATCGAAGACCTGTAGAGCTATCTGCGTCCTCGCTTTCGTCTGTATTTATGGCTGACACCAGCAAATTACATTACTGTGATAAGGAACCAAGGTGTATACATATTCATTAGATATTCATGACATCAAAAAGTTAAATTGCAGCTTTCTGAAATTTAATGTAAATTTATACGGAGGCATTTAAAATGGAGTATGATTTTCAATTTAAAAATTCTTCACAAATTAAACTAAATTTATTTTGTTGGAAATATACCGTATTTGATTTTTTTTCCATAAAAATGCACCAAAATTACCCATGAAGGAACATGAAGACCATGAAATAAAAAGGGTTCATTAGGAATCAGTGTACATATAGAGTCTGGCTCTAAAACTAGAACTCCTGGACGTTAATGAACATAATATCAATCAAAATCTCCCTAAAAATTCACCCAGGAAAAAGAATTTTTTTTTAAATTATGTAATTACACATTAGTTTGCTGCTTGTTTTGTATAATTCCCAGATTTTAAGGAAATATTTCCTTTGAATGGGATATTGCCGCTTGCTTCTGGTGTCAGTCAGTTATACCTGATACATGCTTGGGCGATCATGTCTCGAAAAAGACATGACTGACTGGGCAGAAGATCATCCCGCAGTAGGTTGCCATTGCTTTCTGCGGTAGACTGGTTGCCGACCAAGGCTATAGAACCCAATTCGTCCTGGTATTTAACCCATAACGGGAAGGAAGAGACGGATTAATACCTTTTCTAAGGGCATTTGTGCGAAAGTGAATGCAAGGAATTTAACTGGAATTTGAACTCGGCTGCCAGATTTCTCGGGTGTGCTTTTGCTAATTTGCAGATATTGAAATTTGCTTTTCTGCCTGTATGTTATCTGATTTCATTTACCAACAAGTACCATATTTCTGGTGAATTTTACCACTTGTGACATGTACCAGTGTCCACTGATGCCAGTAGATTTCGTTGTAGTTATTATGAATGCAATGAATGTGCAGATGTTGATCCCTGAAAAACAACTAAAACAATTTTCAATAAATGCATAATGAAATGTGCTAAAATTTATATTTTCCAAAACTGCCCTGCTACTTAAACCATGTCTCACTTATCATCATCATCATCATCATCATTTATGCATCACACCCCAATGGTGCACAGGGCAGCAACTTTTTGTTGCTGTTTCTGTAACAAACTGTTTTTACGGGGCAGGGTTTTTTAGCCCTGCACCCAACTCCCAAACCTGGAGGACCGCTGGACCATTCTTGGTTATACACTGGATGGTTTGCTCCCAGGCACTTTCCCGTTATTTACCCCATAACTGGAGGGAAGTGACAGATTCATAACCTTCCTAAGGGTACCAATGCATAAGTGAATGCAGGGTACTCAACTGGAATTCGAACTCGGCTCACCGATTTCTTTTTCCAAGCCGACATCCACTGCACGACAACGCATATCCGTCACTGAACGCTTACAGCACCTGGACTTAACAAGCGGTCACCCATCTAAGTACTTACCAGGTTCACGTTGTTTAACTTCGGTGATCGAACGAGAACCGGTGTATTCAACGTGATATGCCGTAAGCTCACTAATACAGGGTGCCAAGTAAAAAAAACGGCAAATTTATTATCACTGAATTGTCTGTCAGGAATAGTTGACATTGAATAATTTCGAATATATTTCTTAAAGACTCATGACCTTGAATGATCGTCTAACTCTCGCGTATTTAACTCTGATTGGTTCTTTTATAAATGATTAATTACAGCTCGATTTTGTGACTCGTCATTTAAAGATTATTTGCAGACGACTTTCATATTTCGTTCTTACCTCTTCGTATGGCTAAACAACTCGCTGATTTTGAGCGTCAAGTTAGCGTACAAACATCTGGCTAGGGCATAGGTTCCCAAACCTTTTGGTGCGATTACC
Source organism: Ascarosepion bandense (assembly GCA_037127315.1). Classification (NCBI taxonomy): domain Eukaryota; kingdom Metazoa; phylum Mollusca; class Cephalopoda; order Sepiida; family Sepiidae; genus Ascarosepion; species Ascarosepion bandense. Next base: position 163,696 of record JBBBDQ010002128.1, on the reverse strand, counting down.
CCAAAATACAATTTCACTATTATCCATTACCCCAATGAAGAAATACCCGTAATATAGTAAAAGAAGTAATTAGATTTTCATACATCAAAAGCAGACAAAGTTAAAGGAAAATATTCACTACAATAGTACCAATATATAATGATCAGATTATGATCATTTAAATGACGAGTCACAAAATCAGAGGTATAGTAGCCGTAACCTAGCCGTGATTCTTAATGTGAGTGTTGAGCTTGCATTGCCTATGCCAGTTTATTTATTCTTGTCTTTGTGATTGAAAGGACCATTAGGTATCGTCTGCCACGTTGAATCTGCTACGTTTCTTGGTCTTCATTCCAAGGACAGTAGAAAAATCTTGTTTACATAGATAATTGGTTGAAAATCCTATGAGAATTTGTACTGCTCTAGAGGCTAGTGTTGGTATATCCTGAAGATGAGAGATCCAAAAGGTGTCTAGACCAGACTTGATCTCAAACAAAAGCTTCCATGCATTGTTCACCCTGAACGTGAGAAATTCTTCTTTTGCTGGATAATCCTCATCAGGAATGATATCTTCACTCACAAGATATGGATTTCTTACCCATTCATTATTAGAATTATTCAAGTTTGGAAAGTACTTACGTAAATTTTCCAAGAGGCCATTTAGGTGATCACTGATACCTGTCTTCAAGTGGTTGAGGATATCTTCAGAATTAACTTTATCAAGGAAGGCATCCAATGCAGAAAATTGTGCAAAAATTCCCTTTCCAATACGTCTGGTCCATAATTCCAATTTCCCAAAAAATGATTCAATATTATGCTGAAGTTCCCAAACCAAACATCCATTAGCCCCAAAATATGGGCTCATTACCCCACTTTTCAAAGGTTGTCTCACATCTTTCTAAATTTCCCGCTTTTTACCGGATGTGCGTTGTGGTGCATTGGATATCGGCTCGGAACGAGAAATCGAGGAGCCGAGTTCGAATTCCAGCTGAATTCATTACATTCACTTACGCGCAAATACCCTTGGGAAAGGTATTAATCCGCCTTTTCCTTCCAGTTATGGGTTAAATAACAGGACAGATTGGGTTCTATAGCCTTGGTCGGCAACCAGTCTACCGCAGAAAGCAATGGCAACCTACTGCGGGATAATCTTCTGCTCTGTCGAGACATGATCGCCCAAGCGTGTATCACGTATGGCACTCAACTGTATTAAAATATTACAAGTAGTATTGTATTTTGTGCTGATATTGTAAGTTTCTACATGATTAGTGAAAATGTCATATAAAGGTAAATTTATAGTTTTTTCGTTGTTATGTGCTTGTTTTTTTACTACATATTCCATTCTAAAATCTAGGGGCATCCAAAAGGCTGGCGAATACATCCCTTTTAACCCTTTATATTCGAGATATCAGAAAAATAACTTCAACGTACATTTTATTAATAAATTATCTGAAGCACTTCTAATTACGTCTGAGATGCCGTTCATAAATTAAGTCAATTAAACAAATAAACAGAGCAGCAATAAGGCAGCTAATATCGGAAAAATAATTAAAAATAGTCAGAAGATAATTTTGTCTTGTTTTTATTTTTTTTATCGTTCAGGATTAATCTTTCATTTTGCAATCTACGCTTGCTGTAGAGATTTCGCAAATTAAAAAAAAAGTAATATGTTTTCCAACTACTGACAAACCTTTCTTAATGCAGTCGCAAACATAAAACTGAAAGGGAAAATTCTTCCCTCTTGCGCCCCCCCTACGAAGATCAATCATAAAGCTAGATTGAAATGCTTAAGACAGGGATAAATACAAATACGGTAATGGGAATTCGGTCAAGGTAATTTTGCTTAGAAGAAATATTCGAGGAGAAGAACTAGAGAAAAACCCAAACGAATAGCAAGCAAAGAAAATAAGAAAGGTTAAAAATAAATATTTAAACAAATAAAAGGATATACGTTTATCTACAAAACTCACCAGCTGCGCAAAGTTTAGTGACATTTGTTTCTCGATTTTCACGATAGTTTTATAACACATTACTGTAAGGTATTCACTTTTCATTGCTTGTAAAATGTCCTTCAATTAAGGAACCATTTCTCTATGCTTACTGTTGTGGGACCTCCCCTTTTTCTATGATAATGGTCTCGACTTGAGTATACATATACTCCCGCCAGAGGGAGATCCGTTAGAGACATCGGGAGCGATCCGTAAGTTACACAACGAGACCGAAGTTACACAGAAAATACCGAGTCAGTAGGCATAGTACATCTGAGCTCCACTCAGCCAGAATAATATTACACGGATATACTATTTTAACACGGATTAACTTCAAAACATATATATATATATATATATATATATATATATATATATATTCCTTACTAATCGTATTTCTGGATTACTAACCTGCGTTCCAGTTTGTATATTTACGTTCAATATAAAATATCTTTCTATCTCAAATATCTGGGGTTTTTTGGGGGGGGGTTTTTGTCCATTATTTTGTGGGGTTCCTCGCCAGGATCTACAACACTTACTATTTGCCAACAGAGGCTACCCATACAAGCTACTTGTATAAGAAAGCTGATTTAATGATTTTTCATCATCTGACATCAATAATTTAACCCTCTAGGGCCATTCGTATCATATTTGATACAGTATGAAAACAAGCCTTGAAAGAAATATTTTCCCGAAAAATTTTTTAAGAGAAATATTTTATAAATTTCAAATGAAAGCAGTACTGACTGCTCAGTCAATGCATACCAAATGTTTCCTTATAGGGAAATACCAAATGTTTCCTTATAGGGAAATACTGTATCAAATATGATACGAATGGCCCTAGAGGGTTAAATAAGCCTAACAGCACATGCATCGTAAAACCTGTTATTATACTCAAATATGGTTTTCGGCACTTTGATATCAAACTTAACAACTCTCTCAAGCTATGAAAATTTATTCAATGACAATCATATATTGATTAATTTCTTTTCTACGACCCTTTAGCGGTTATTTCAAGCCTGAAAATATTGTAAGAATATTATTCGTAGATAATAATTATTTAGTGATAAAAGTCCTACTATTTAATCTATAGCTGGGGAAAGAGAAGAAATTGATTCATACTTTTACCAAGAGCATTTGTGCGTGAGTATAACGAACACAACGGTGATTGTTACTTGTTTCTCTGATTTACTATTAGACATTAAGCCAACTGCCCATCCCAGCTTGCAACACTTGGTATTCCCCAGCAGTCACTTCTCTAGATACTAACCAGGATTGACGTTGCTTAACTTCGGTGATCGTACGAGAACCAGTGTTTCAACGTGATGTGGTCTTATATATTCAACAAAAGACTTCACATAAGACAGTTGAATGCCTCCGTATAAATTGATTGTGATTGGCTAGTGTCAGACATAAATGCAGACGAAGGCGAGGACGCAGAAAGATCTACAGGTCTTCCACCAGAGGTCTAATGATCTACGTGCAGAGGTCTACGTCCATAGGTCTACCATTAGTGGTCTACGACTAGAGGTCTACAGGTCTTCGACTAGAGGTCTAATGATCTACGTGCAGAGGTCTATGTCCATGGGTCTACCATTAGAGGTCTACGACTAGAGGTCTACAGGTCTTCGACTAGAGATCTACGTCTAGAGGTCTACAACTATTGTTCTACGTCTATTGATTACGCCTACGTCTCAGGATACTGCATACGACGAGTACCGTCCAATACGTCTACCTACTAGATTGTCCTACCAGGTTACCTTTGCCAAAACCGCTTACTACCTCGAATGATATATATATTCCTTTTCGGGGCGTATCACTTTTCTTGAATCAAACGAGCATCATATCCCGAAAATATTTGCATCTTCTGTATTTACATTATTCTGACTATTGTCCTCATCTTTGTTGCAATTTGTACGACGTTTCGGTCGTTGTGCGCTCCAACCTTCTTCAGGTGCTAGGAATTTCGAACTGAACCCTTTTTTACAATCACTGGGCTATATCATCCTCATTCCTTGCGTAAAGTCCCGATTGGAAGTCATGAGTTATCTCCCTCTAAATCTGGAAGTTATTTGTTCACCACTGCTGTAACCTGGTATTGAACTCGCAACTCTAAGAATCAACTCAGGAATTAAGCAACGTCTAATCCACTGGGCCATATGTCGTTTCGCAATTCCTAGCACCTGAAGAAGGCCGGAGTGTACAACGGCCGAGACGTCGTACAAATGGCAACAAAGATAACGACAATAATCCGAATAATGTAAATAGGGTAAATAGTACCTCATCTCAGAAATACAGACAAATAAAGTGATTTATTATTAAACGTCGCACAAATAGCAACAAAGATGAGGGCAATAGTCCGAATAATGTAAATACTGTAAATATTACCTCATCTCAGAAATATAGACAAATATATTATGGAGGATGGTTTATCTTTTGTATCGGAAATTAATTAAGTCAAAACGCACGAAAAATAAAATTAATTAACCCCGTTGCAGACATTATAAATTTAAACCAAAGTATCGAGGAGATTCAAATTATGTGTCGGATTCATTATTTTCAATAATTTATTACTATCAAGAGGAACTTAAACAGATGCGTGTTATATAATTTTCTATCGTAAATATTGTTTCACTGTTAAATTAGTTTGCATCAAACGAAGTATAGGCTTCACTGAATATTGGTGCTATCGAGGCATTTTAAAGTAGGTTTTTTATTTTATATTGTTATTGAAAATCGAAATAAACAAGATTGTAACGCATGATAACATTAATGGTGAGCCATTTCCCTATAGGAAACACACAGCATTCATTGACCGAATAGTTAGTAGATCCGTCCGTTTGAATATAGAAAATCATTCTTAAAACTGTTTTTCAGGACTTCCCAAGTCTTTTAACTCTTATCGCTCATTCTAAAATTGGCAGGAGTTTCCTCGCTAACATTTGTTTAAATTAGTGTGAAAAATCAACATCGTGATGATATCATTATTTTTCTTTCTAGTTACATTAACCTGCGCACTTAAGTGACAGTTAATTCTCGACTGGAATTAATTAACTGGCTGAGATAATGTTTTTTTTAATTTAACAATGAATACATTGTTTGTGACAAATGATTTTCAAAGCGTAGCTTAGATGTGGTACAAGACCGAAAGTTTAGAGCGTCCAATGAAGGCTGAACTCACTACTCAGTAGTATTTGATTTAGTGAAACAAACTTGCTAACCATAACACCAGGTCGAAGTTCCCAAAGTATTTTCTATGCGTAGATTAGATATGGCAAGGGCCGAAAGTAAGGAGCACCCAGTGAGGATCAAACTCTCTTCTCAGTCGTAATTGATCTAGCAAGCTGAGATATTTTTAAGGGAAGAAAAGATATTCGGATGTGCGGATTTCTTTAGCTATAGCACAGGTAAAATTGGGCATAAGCTGTCCATTGGGATTCAGGTAAATAGTTAATTGCAACGTTACAGTGACTTCGCCACAACGCTATATACTCTCTCGCCAAAATATAAAGTGTTTCCAACGTAACCAGAAGATTTCTTGTAAGCTGCGGAAAAAAAACCTCTTCCAGATCAAATTCTTCATATCCGCCCAAAGTGCAACAAGCTAGGATATTAACAAACATAGCATTCGTAACAATATAAGTTGTATAATGGTCGGTAATATTAGCATGCGATACAAGACGCAACTTACTTTTATCTATTTTTTTTTTAATCGTATCACCCAGAGCAAGGCGGTAACGCCACTGATGTGCAGGGGGCTACGTAATAGTGAAAATATTGGAAAAGAGAAAGCCGGAAACCACATCCTAAACAGGGAACAAGGAATGAGCCTCTTAACCTGCTCAATAGACGTGGGTGGAGTGTGAACCGGGCGATAGATAGATCGATCTACTCCAATTGAAAAAAAAAACAAAACAAAGTGTGAAGATTGGAAAAGAGAAAACCGGAAACCACATCCTAAACAGGGAACAAGGATGAGCCTCTTAACCTGTTCAATAGACGTGGGTGGAGTGTAAACCGGGCGATAGATAGATCTATCTACTCCAATTGAAAAACAAAACAAAACAAAGTGTGAAGATTGGAAAAGAGAAAACCGGAAACCACATCCTAAACAGGGAACAAGGAATGAGCCTCTTAACCTGTTCAACAGACGTGGGTGGAGTGTAAACCGGGCGATAGATAGATCTATCTACTCCAATTGAAAAAAAACCAAAAAACAAAGTGAGAAGATTGGAAAAGAGAAAGCCGGAAACCACATCCTAAACAAGGAACAAGGGATGAGCCTCTTAACCTGTTCAATAGACGTGGGTGGAGTGTAAACCGGGCGATAGATAGATCTATCTACTCCAATTGAAAAAAAAAAACAAAAAACAAAGTGAGAAGATTGGAAAAGAGAAAGCCGGAAACCACATCCTAAACAGGGAACAAGGGATGAGCCTCTTAACCTGTTCAATAGACGTGGGTGGAGTGTGAACCGGGCGATAGATAGATCTATCAACTCCAATTTGGCTAGTATTTTAAAATTAACAAGGTTCTACACCTGTAGAAAATCAAAGAATGGGTGGGTTGAACTCTTATGGCCACAACATGAGCAACAAATGAAATGAACTTACGAATCCAAACAATCCATGGAAAATAAAACAAACTAGAATAGAGTAATCCTCTGGAAATGCATCTCGTGACAAAATATAATGTATCGCAGAATACACTTCATCCCAAAATATACCCCCATCAGGAATATCTGCAATGTTATGAGTCCTAACGTGGAAACTCGGCTTCATTCTCTTTCCATGGATCGATCAATGATGAGATCTTGCAAATGAGGGAAACAAAAAGGAAATTAATACCGAGCATCAGGAAGAGACAGCTGAAGTTCGTGGAACATGCAATGAGGAAGGAGGGCTTGAAGAATTTGATACTAACAGGCCAGATAGAAGGAAAAAGAGACAGGGGGAAGCAACAGATAACATATTTGAAGGACCTAATCAGGTGGATGACGGAACGAGGATTGCATGGTGTAAAAGGAGAAGGCGTGCTCAGAGCCACCAGGGATAGGGAAAAGTCGAAGGCCATGATGGGCTACGTCCTGAACGGAAAAGGCACATAAAAGAAGAAGAATTTCGCATCCCTGTGCTTTTTTAAATAAATACTTTCATGGTAATTGTCCCAATAAGGTTTTCGTCCTTGATACCTACACTTTTCGAATCTAAGCGAGGTGTTGTGCAATGAATATCAGCTCAGAATGAAAAATCGGAAGGCGGATTTTGAATTCCAGTTGAATTCGTTACGTTCATCTACGCACAAATACCCTTGGATGAATCCATTTTTTTTTTTACCTCTGGCTATGGATTGAACAGGTTGGAAACTAATCTGCCACAAAAATAAATGGCCATATTTACAGCTAGGTTTTAATGCTAGATATAAGCGTGAGTACTACGCTAACAGTTTCTTTTCTCGCACGTTTCGATTTTAGTACAATTTTCCGGCTTCTTGCTTTACAGTTAACTTTTGCTTTCAAAAGATTAAAAACACTCTCACAAATATACCACCTTACAAATTATACCCCATCGCAATAACACAAAATATGCCACACCACTTAACATAAATAAAAATACAATAAAAAACACACTACAACAAAAAATTCACAAAATACACTGATTTCAAATTATAGCTCACTACAAAGTTTACCTCTCCACAAAAATTATTCTTCACAAGTAAATCAACTCACAAAATATACCCCATCACAAAATGTAATTTCTCGCAAAATATACCCCATCAAAAAATGTAATTTCTCGCAAAATATACCCCATCATAAAATGTAACTTCTCGCAAAATATACCCCATCATAAAATATAACTCCTAGCAAAATATACACCATCACAAAATGTAACTCCTCGCAAAATATACCTCATGACAAAATGTAATTCCTCGCAAAATATACCCAATCATAAAATGTAACTCCTAGCAAAATATACCCCATCACAAAATGTAACTCCTCGCAAAATATACCCCATCATAAAATGTAACTTCTCGTAAAATATACCCCGTAACAAAATGTAATTCCTCTCAAAATATACCCCATCACAAAATGTAACTCCTCGCAAAATATACCCCATCACAAAATGTAATTCCTCTCAAAATATACCCAATCACAAAATGTAACTCCTCGCAAAATATACCCCATCACAAAATGTAATTCCTCTCAAAATATACCCAATCACAAAATGTAACTCCTCTCAAAATATACCCAATCACAAAATGTAACTCCTCTCAAAATATACCCCATCACAAAATGTAACTCCTCGCAAAATATACCCCATAACAAAATGTAATTCCTCTCAAAATATACCCAATCACAAAATGTTACTTCTAGCAAAATATACCCCATGATAAAATGTAATTCCTCTCAAAATATACTCCATCACAAAATGTAACTCCTCGCAAAATATACCCCATCACAAAATGTAATTCCTCTCAAAATATACCCAATCACAAAATGTAACTTCTCGCAAAATATACCCCATAACAAAATGTAATTCCTCTCAAAATATACCCCATCACAAAATGTAACTCCTCTCAAAATATACCCAATCACAAAATGTTACTTCTAGCAAAATATACCCCATGATAAAATGTAACCCATTGCAATATATTCTTCTAAACAAAATATGCTACTTCATGCAAAACAACTCCTCCACAAAATATAACACATGAAAAAAAGTTTATCTCACCACAAAAAGATTAAAGAACACCGAGTATTTTTTAATAACAAAGTTGGCAAATATTTCGGCTAACGCACACGTAGGTCCAACTTGATTAAAGAAGGAAACGAAAAAAACCATAAGAGCAATAAAATGGGAGTTCAAGAATTTCTGGAATGACAAAATAATTTGGTTAACAGCTGCTAAGCAACCGAAAGAAAAACAGAAGATAAAACTTTGATTGTCGATTGTAAATCCATCAACAAGGAAAAACAGAAGTTTTGCAACTTCAAAAGCCGATAATAACATTAGGTTACTGTACGATAACAAATGATGGTGGGTCTGGTTAGATACAGGTCCTCACTTAACGCTGTTCCGATAAACATCGTTTTGTTTGGAAGCTTTCAAAAACCAAATCAAATCAAAAACCTGTAAAATATAAAGTCGGGTAGTGTCAGTCAGTTAAGTGTCATACGTGAAATACGCTTGGGCGATCATGTCTCGAAAGAGACACGACTGACTGGGCAGAAGATTATCCCGCAGTAGGTTGCCATTGCTTTCTGCGGTAGACTGGTTGCCAGCCAAGGCTATAGAACCCAATCTGTCCTGTTATTTAACCCATAACTGGAAGGAAGAGATGGATTAATACCTTTCTCAAGGGTATTTGTGCGTAAGTGAATGCAATGAATTCAACTGGAATTCGAACTCGGCTCTCCGATATCTTGTTCCGAGCCGATATCTACTGGACCACCACGCACGGGTAGTGTACAAATCACAAATAATAGTAACGGTGCAGTTGACCTTTTCCATACAGGTTGCATAGTGCATGCATTGGCCGAACCGTTGGCATTGCTACTGGTGGACATTTCTAAAATCTTTTTCTTAAATGTTTTTTTCAGGATCATCTAAATTTCACTGCTATCACACTCTTTCAAGTATTGATGAGAGTTTCCTTCCAACGCTTTTGTTTAGTGAAGTGTTAAAAACTAACATCTTGACTGTGTCTTTATTTGCTCTTATGGTTACATGTAGTAGCCATTTTAATTATTCCAGGGGTGCGGTTTTTGTTATTTGGTAAACTACTTGTGATTTTGTCTGTTAGTCTATAGAGTCTAATAAAAATCGTCTTCTTTAAGATCTAATCGTTTCAATCACTGTAACTATCTTTAATCGTTGACCTGAAAAACGGTAGTATATATACAGGGTCGTAGCTGATGCTAAAAAATACCGGGCACAGAGAAAATTGCCCGGATTTATTAGTTGACAATGTGATGACGTCATCAGTGTCATCTGTTTCCAGAAACTATGATTTTTGCGGATTTTTTTTGGCTATTCCAATGGAAATTAGGCAAAGAACGTCAACGAAAGCATAACATCGGGTTCGGACTTTCTGAGTATAACCAATCTTTTCTCCCAAAATTAATAAATAAACAAACATTTTTACTGCGTTCATTCGGATGTTTTCTTCATTTTTCTTTCTTTCTTTCTTTCTTTCTTTCTTTCTTTTTTTCTTTCTTTCTTTCTTTGTGAATTGCTTAGTTTGATTTCTGACGAAGACATTTTTCCTTGCCCGGATTTTCACTATGGTTGCATGGATCGGCCCAGACCCGTGCTCGGTGTGACCCGTAGTCAAATACGCTCATGTATATAAATGATGGTTTAGATTGTTCTTAAGGGGGTGATCGCCATGTATGTCATTAATTATATTCATTTTTGCATAATAACAAAGAAAGTGGCTCAAGACCAAAACGTGGCGAAGGAAAAAGCTGGTCTTGATCTGAATCAAACAAACTATACAATAATTCTCGCACCAAATTACCACATTCTTACTTATCATACTTACTGCAATCACCATAATACTTCAGCGTCTCTATGAGGTCTTAACTAATCCTCAGATTTAAATTTTATTTTATTTTTTTTTTTTTTTTTTTTTTGTAGTGGGGAATAAATTAACAAAAAAATGAAACTCCCAATGAATATTTAAAATGTGAATAATCCAAACTTATTTATAAATGAAACTTTGTCTGTGTGTGTGTGTCTTTGTGTGTGTGTATATATCCGTTACCTATAGACTCCAAAACGGCTGAACCGATTTTTTTGAAAATTTATGCAGTTGTACTATAAGTGTCTGCGAGTGTTCTTAGCTAGGTTTTGTGTCGAGGTACCCCCGAAAAATATCGAAAATCGATAATCGAAAAAATCTGGTTATAGTAGGAGTGGTCCGATTTTAATCAAATTTGATACACTCATAGACAAAGACATAAGAAACGATATTCAGAAGTTTAAAGGCTGCAGTTCTTACAATATTGCAGAAAATTTGATATCGATTCCAGGGAATCAAAATTTGACTTACATCCATTAATTTTTCTTTCAGTCTACGGTTTCGCTTTAACTAGAAACAACTATTGCTTTTTATTCTTTCTTGCCAACGTCCAAAGAGTCTGAGCTCCTGGACCATGGATTAGTTTTAAAGCTTTCATTACACCCGGGCAACGCCGGGCTATACTGCTAGTACTATATAAACAAGAATGTAAACACAACGATGTTAATACAAAAAAAAACACAACTCTTACTTGTGGGATAAATATTACTTAACTTGATGAAATTAATGCTAGACTTTGATTAATCAAAATCAAGAATTTGACCAACGACATGCACAACTACACGCTCATTCAGACGCAACCACAAATACGAAAAATAGATTTAAAAAAATAAAAACGAAAGTTATCTCGCATCCACCAGAGAACTGATATTTTTGGTCACCTAACTAAGGAGAAGAGAGACACATGCCAATAATAATAGAGTCTATATCTGGTGAAGCTATTTAAGCATACGGCTTTCAACTTAATATCCTTTGTTGTTTTTAAATGTTACAGTGTTGGCTAAAATGGTGATGAGCGAAAGCGTGGTACTGAGTGTGCCCAATATATAATTTTTAATGTTGGGTTTTAAATTGTCATAAATCCGCTGCTAGGAAATTCGGTTCGCTGTGCAGGGCCAGGAAGTTTTCACCGTCTGAAACAATCCTGCACATATATAAATTTACCATTGACCCGTGCATGGAATACTGCTGCCATATCTGGTCGGGTGCTCCTGCTATCCATCTAGGGGTCCTTGACAAAATTCAACAGAGAATATGCAATGTGATAGATCCCGACTTGGCAGCCTGGATACAATCACTTTTTCACCGGCGCAGTGTGGCTTCCCTGTGTCTCTTCTATAAGTACTTTCACGGCTTCTGCTCTGATGAAATTAGCTCACTAGTGCCTCCTATATACGAATTTTTCAGGGCCACAAGATTAGCAACTAATTCCCAATCTTTTACCGTGAAGCCAATAAGATGCAAACGCAAATTCTACTCCAGCAGCTTTTTTTCTCGCACTTCACGCCTGTGGAATTCTCTTCCATTTATTTGCTTCCTGACAGCTACAATCTCCAAGAGTTTAAATGTAAATTCAATAGTCATCTCCTCTCTCTCCTTAACTTTCATCCTCTCTCTCATGCTCTCATCTCATTTCTGCAGTATTCTCATCACCCTCCTACCCGCTTCTTGACACCGCTTCTTGACTTTTGTATTCTTTCACTCCTTCTAATAAATTTCCTTCTATATAATCCCCTGCCCAACAGTAGCAGTATAATGCCTTGCTTGGTGTGATACGATTAAAAAAAAAAATTAAGAAGTTCTTTTTAAAATTTTCGTTTTACAAAACGTATTCTTTGATTTATTAATTTTGAAATAACGGCTATGCACCATTGCTTTCTGTGAGAAAAATAAAGAAAAAAGAATAAATAGAAGACATTTTTCATAAAAAAAACGACTTTTCACTGGACAACGACTGATCGCAACAAACACACACAGAAATTGCAACCCGCAAATAACAAACCTGATCTTTAACAACGGGAACAAATTTATTCTTTACTAGCAGTATAGCCCGGCGTTGCTCGGGTGTAATGAAAGCTTTAAAACATGGTCCTGGAAGCTCAGACTCTTTGGACGCTGACACGAAAGAATAAAAAGCAATAGTTGTTTCTAGTTAAAGCGAAACCGTAGACTGAAAGAAAAATGAATGGATGTAAATCAAATTTTGATTTCCTGGTATCGATATCAAATAAGTTTTTTTCGTCGTAAACTGAATTTTGAAGGCTAAATACGTCCTCTGAGTAAATGGTATGATGGCTGAGACTAAGAACTACAATTATACCCACTTAGAGCCAAACCCAAAGCAAAAACAAAAAGAAAAGTGCTAAAAAAATGCAGACATACAGACAGATAAACAGACACACACACAAACATCTTGCCTTTTATGTATATATATATTATCTATTTTCTGCATTAATGTAAGAACTGCAACCTTGAAACTTCTGAATATCGTTTCTCATGTCTTTGTCTATGAGTGTGTCAAATTTGATTAAAATCGGATCACTCCTTCTATAACCCGATTTTTTCGATTATCGATTTTCGATATTTATCCGGGGTACCTCGACACAAAACATAGCTAGCTAAGAACACTCGTAGACGCTTATAGTATAACTGTGTAAATTTTCAAGAAAATCGGTTCAGCCGTTTCGGAGTCTATAGGTAACGGACACACACACACACACACACACACACACACACACAGACAAAATTCCATTTATAAATAAGTTTAGCTTTCATGCTATAAAAGACCATAATCACTTGGATACGTACGAACATGCATGAACATATTGAGAAATATTTTTGATGTTTATCATTCTGCGGAGGGTGTTATAGGATACAAATCCTATCTTATCAAACAATTAACAGAAACACAAAAAGTAAAATTACACATCCACAAAAATGGATCAGACCGACTGAAAACATTTAGGAAAAACCCAGACCAACGCAAATTTCACAAGTCGGTATGAAAATTAGATAATGTGTGCTTTTTGGAAATATGCAGGGTGACATATTCTATGCTACCATAGCAATTAAAAGAAAGCAATTACTTAAAAGTTCAGAAAGTTATCATTGAAATGTTTCTGGTTAAATCTGGTTAATAACAATAAAATACTATGGTAAACAATAGTAAATTAATTACAAATATTGTTCGAACTGCAAGCCAACTTTCTTTTATGCACTCCCTATGACGTGAGAGAACGCCTCGATAAATGTCAGACACAAATGTTTCTGAAGGCTTAAGTCTTCAAATGTATCTCGAATAAATTGCTTGTTTCTGTGTGGGTTGTCTTGCTTTGCTTTGCTTTTTTTTTTCTGATTCTGCTTTGCTTTTTATTATAAATTACTGTATAGTAACTTGATTTGTCACCCTATATATATATATATATATATATATATATGTGTGTGTGTGTGTGTGTGTGTGTCTGTGTGTCTGTGTGCTATTCTTTTATTTATAACTACATGTGATATGCGTGTGCATCTGTGTGCGTTTCTATATTAACAAACGTGTATAATTGGTCATACTTCTGATAAAATTAAGTGTCGTAGTAAGATAATAATAAAATAAGAGAATAAAAGGGAACAATTGTGAGAAATTAGAAAAGCCTTTTAATGACAACGAGTTTCGCCTTTGTGTCCTACGCTAACTTAACGCTTGAATGCTAAACAAAAACTTTTATCCACTAAGCCTTATTCCTGGGTCGGACTATATGTACTTGAATTCAGCGCAAACGGGTGAGCAATAACCGAAAACTGATAAATATAAGCAAGAACTAGACGATATCCCTATACATGAGCAATGGAACGAGAACAGTCTACGCCGTTGATTAAATAAAGGGGTCAGTCCAGAATTCTTTATAAGAAGGTCGGTCCTCTGAAGGGCTAGGAATTTTTTTTTCCGGATAAAACAATCTTGCACATATATAAAATCTACCATCGACCCCTGCATTGAATACTGCTGCCATATCAGGTCGGGTGCTCTTGCTATCCATCTAGGGGTCCTTGCCAAAAATCAACTGAGAATATGCAATGTGATAGATCCCGACTTGGCAGCTCTGATACAGACACTTTCTCAACGGCGCAGTGTGGCTTCCCTGTGTCTCTTCTACAAGTATTTCACAGCTTCTGCTCTGATAAACTTACCTCACTGGGGCCCCCTATGTACGAACTTTCTCGAGCCACAAGATTAGCAACTAGGTCCCCATCTTTTACTGTGAAACCAACAAAATGTAAACGCAATTTCTACTCTACCAGCTTCTTTTTTCGCACTTTCCACCTGTAGAATTCCCTTCCGTTTACTTGCTTCCCCGACTACTACAATCTCCAAGAATTTAAATGTAAAGTCAATAGTCATCTCCTATCTCACGAACTTGCATCCTCTCTCATGATTTCATTTCGTTTCTTCAGTATTCTCATCGCTCTCTTACACGCTTCCTGACATCCCCCGTATTATGTTATTCCTTCTCATAACTTTCCTTCTATGTAACCCCCTGCACAACAGTGGCAGTATAATGCCTTGCTTAGGGCAATACGATTAAAAAAATATTACCTATATTGATGTAAACCTGATGAAGACAGGATGTAATTAAAATATAAATAGTGTAAATCACTAATCATCCCAGAAATTCAGACAAAAACGCAAATATTAATTCATAGCATTAAATTATTTGTTTCGGCTGTAACATTTAGGATTTTTCTACAGCACAGAATAAAAGTACAATCGAGAATCTGGCGTTCATTGTCTGCAGACGGGAGCAACATAAATTAATTATTTACCTATTAGCCTTCCATAAGAAATTTAAGGTACTTATGTCGTATTTAGGATTTTTCTACAGCACAGAATCAAAGTACAATCGAGAATCTGGTGTTCATTGTCTGCAGACGGGAGCAACATAAATTAATTATTTACCTATTAGCCTTCCATAAGAAATTTAAGGTACTTATGTCGTATTTAGGATTTTTCTACAGCACAGAATCAAAGTACAATCGAGAATCTGATGTTCATTGTCTGCAGACGGGAGCAACATAAGTTAATTATTTACCTATTAGCCTTCCATGAGAAATTTAAGGTACTTATGTCGTATATCCAAAGAGCTGATTCGTAAAAAAATTGCCGGTGGAGGCTTTCGTTTTAGTAATATCTTCTAACAGTTATTAAAACACATGTTTTTTCCTAATTATCTAATATGGAGCAACACAACGTGGCTCGACAAAAGGATGCGGTTTTGGAGAAGATTGAAACGTAAAAGAAACTAATACAAACATCAAGAAAAGACAGCTTAAGTTCCTCGGACATATAATGAGAAAAACAGGCTTGGAGAATCTGATACTCAGATATAGCAAAAAGAGACCGGGAAAGCAACGCGTAACATACTTGACGGGCTTGAGCAAGTGGAGAGCAGAGCAGAGTTTGGATGGTGTAAGAGGAAAAGGCGTGCTAAGAGCCAATAGGGATAGGAAGATGGGGAAGGTCCTAATGGCTTATGTCCTGAAGCGACACGGCACAAAGAAGAAGAAGAAGAAGAAGAAGAAGAAGAAGAAGAAGAAGAAGAAGAAGAAGAAGAACTTTAAATAAAACTTTACTGCAATAATTTTTATGTATTTTTCTCCCGTTTCCGTCTAATTTATTGACTGTCTCTCTTTCTTTTTTCGTGTAGCTGCCCAAAAACAAAAATACAAAAAATCACCGCCTCATTTGAAAAATCAAGAAAAATATCCAGACTATTTTTATGTAAAAGAAATCCAAAAATCATAGATATCTACAAATTTCACAACAGGCAAACCTATAATCGTATTGGTCAACCCTTAGAACCGAATTAACTTCCTGAAACTTACTGAATGGAGATCGACTATTTTGAATAAAGAAATAGAAAAATTATTCTCCTTCTCCACCCCCACAAAAAAGAACATTTAAAATAGATTAACGTTTTTTCTAGGAATGTAAACTGGTCAAATAACCCACAAGAGAAGATAAGAGATTCGGCATATTTGATTAAAACATTTAACAATAAGAGAGTGAACTCAAAATTCCATAGCTTAACTGTGAAAGAGCGATGCTAATGTTGTGAAATCTTACATGCATTAATTCCAACTTTTCTTATACTTGTAACACCCCAACGGACGGTCCGAACAATTTCTCCGGCAGCCGTTCTCCACGCTGTGATGTTGCCGGAAATTTGTAGAAAATGTCGGAGCCTCAAGCTGGGGGTACAAGATTGAACTATAAGGAACGAACTTCCACAACTTGGATGAGTTGAAAAGGATGCTTTATTCGTTTAGAGTTAGCCTTTTCGGTTGGGGCAGACGAATGTGACACACAGCTCTAACTCTAATGGAGATCAACAAATCCGAACTGACCGAAACAAGACGAACGGAGATTCTACTTAACTCAAACGCCCGGCGGAACTCAAGTGACTGATTCACTTAACTGATTTCTATTTATTTAAAATGAATCCGAAAATCCGGAAATGCTTTAAACCACCGGTTATAAACATTGGCGACTGTAAGTCTGAAATTTCAGTTATCTTCTTTTTTTTTTATCTTAATAAACCTTCCGCCGGAAAATTCTTAATGTGTGGTCAAGATATAGTAAAGGACAGCCTTTGACCGGGTCATTCGAAAACCCACCTGCTGAACTTTATCTCTTTATCACATTAAATCACTGAGTCAAATATTTACCGGAAGAGTGGTAGGATGTAAAACAGTAATCGGATACTCTTCTTGTCTCTTCCACAATTTTCCTCATAAAAGAAAAAGCGTTTATTTATTTATTTTTTCCTCTTCTTTTTCACTTTTGTTAAATATGTTTTAAAACTATTTTTTATTCTTAACCATTTTCTATTTTAATCTATTATAATAAAACTGCATTGATTCTTTTTCGTGGAAATGACCCTTCAAGGAAGACTTCAAAAGTCACTTGTAGCGATTTCCTTTGAACATGGACAAAAGTTGACATCGTGTTGTTGTCAGGGACCTGCAGAAAAGATTTTTAGCCCCGAAGGACATTCATATTAACATGGTTGCTGGATCAGCGGATATTACTCCAGCCTTTTCAGTAGTGTAAAAAAGGCTGCTGAATTTAGAAGAGTAAGGGAGAGTATTAAAGATGATTCGAAGTCTGGACGTCCTGAAACTGCCACTACCGTGAAAAACATTGATCGTTTTCATGTCATAAATCAAGTAACCAATACTATCTCATGAGAATATTGTGCACAATGAACTTGGCATGACAAAGGTCTTTGCTCAATAAGATCCGATGAAAAGCGTATCAGACTTATCACAGGATAATCTGACATTGTTTAAAGTAGATCAAGCTGGTGTTCATGTATGTTTCCTAATCCTGTACGAGTGTTGGTTTCATCATTTCGTACCAGCGACAAAGAGAATCCATGCGGAGGAAGCACCTTCCTAACCCGCTCTGAAGAACCAAGGTTGTTTAATTTGCAGGGAAAGCGATTTTCTGCGCTATTGTAAGAACTGCAACCTTGAAACTTTTGAATAGTGTATCAAATTTGAAAATCGGACCACTTCTTCTATAACCCGATTTTTTCGATTATCGATTTTCAATATATATCTGAGGTACCTCGACACAAAACATAGCTAAGAACACTCGCAGACGCTCATAGTACAACTGTGAAAATTTTCAAGAAAATCGGTTCATCCGTTTCGTAGTCTATAGGTAACGGACACACACAGACACACACACACACCCACACAGAGAAAGTTACATTTATAAATAACATATACATATTACATCATGCTGAGGCTGCAATTATTGTATTAAAGTTTTGGTAAATTTTAAGATCTGAAGTTGTTCTAAAGATTAGTTATCTGAATGTTTTTTACATTATACATGGGAAACGAAATCATTTTCTTTTGTAGTCAAAGGTCAAAGGTAGAAAAATGTGGTCCGAAGCAGTTGTGGAAAACTGTGACAGGCTGGGACCTATAGGAACACAAAACTGAGAAGAAACTGCGACTTCAGTATATACACTGGCGTGAAAATATTTAGGGGGGAACATTGTTAAATTAATTTTTTTTTTCTTCATTTGACCCTAAAATCGATCAGAAAGAAGCAATTGTGATTTTGGGGAGGCCATATAATGAAGAAAGATAATTTGAAGGTCAAAATGCATTTTGAAGACTAGAATGACAGATGTAATCATCGAATAAACTATGTAAGAAGCAGGTGCAAACACGGGATTGGGGGGGAGGGATTGTGGAAGGGCAAACATTGCGCGTGAAAGTACAGAGCATAGGAAATTATAAAGAGCTGTTATCACCACATACATAAACATCCCGCCAGTAAATGTCCTGTTAAAATATCGTCAGGGTACTATTGCCATTCTTCCTCATATTGATCAAGTTAAACTATTAATAAACAGGAAAATTTCGCTAGAAACAAGGAAGAGAGTACTGGATTGTAACGTGCTGTCCGTCCTTCAATATGGCAGTGAATGCTGGACAATACCATGAAAGATGAAGGAAAAACCTGATCCAACTGAAATGTGGTTCTACAGAAGGATGCTGTGAATATCATGGATCGAGCATGTGAGCAATGATGAGGTCTTGGAAATGATGGAAACAAAAAGGAAATTAATACCGAGCATCAGGAAGAGACAGCTGAAGTTCCTAGGACACGCAATGATGAAGAAGGACTTGGAGAATCTGATACTGACAGGCCAGATAGAGGGGAAAAGAGACAAGGGAAAGCAACGGATAACATATTTAAAAGACCTAATCAGGTAGATGACAGAATGAGGATTGCATGGTGTAACAGAAGGCGTACTTAGAATCACCAGGGATAGGAACACGTGGAAAGTCATGATATCCTACTTCCTGAAGGGACAGGGCACATAGAAGATAAAGGTGGAAAACAGACATAGAAATATTATTTCATTTTAAAAGTAATACTAAATAAATTTTGTTTAATCAATTTGCATGCATTTTATTTTTATGCAAATGCAATGTTTTTTATTCTTTATTGATAGTCAGAGAGTAGCATCTTAGTCTAAATAGTTTATATCAAGACTACAATTTACCATAATATCTGCTGACTATTATTCTAACCGAAAGAAAAAGTGGGATTTGCAGAAAAATAATCCCTAGAAATGGTTGTATCATCAAATCTAATGTTTCCTGATCATCGAAAACTTCACGTCAAAGAATTCTAGAATCTTCGCTTTTAAGATGTACAGACATGAGCCGTAGGATTGTTTCTTGCAGACTGGTAAATGCATTTCGGTTAATATTCAGCAGATATTCGAGCAAAAGAAGATTGACTGTAAAAATGAAACAGAAGTCTGGCATTTACGAAAATGCATTAACATTGGACAGAAGAATAAGAAGAAAAAGTAATGTTTTCTGATGAATATTCGCTGCAGCAGTGCGTCTGTGTTGTGTCAGAAGGTTTCCATGAAAGAGATACAATTAAAAGATATACCATACAAACTAGAAAACGCCTTTCCAGCCAGACGCGTTGGAAACATCTGGTTTATATATATTTTTTTAATCATTTCACCCCGAGCAAGGCAGAAACGCCACTGATGTGCAGGGGGTTACATAAATGTAGAAAGATTAATTAGAAAAGAGTGAGGAGTACAAGCTAGTTAGAAAGGAACAATAGAAAGCTGAGAAAGCAGGTGCAATGACAGATACATGGGCAGGAGAGAAAGTGAAGATTATACAGGGGAGGGGAGAGAGCTAGAGTCCAGTGGTTAGTAGGTGAGTATTAACTTTGCTTTTAAATTTCTGGAGGTCGTAGCCGTCAGGAAAGCAAGAATACGGGAGTGAGTTCCACAGGCGGGAAGTGCGAGAGAGGAAGCTGCAGGAGTAGAATTGTCGTCTGCGTTTGGCTAACCTGTTTTCGTGGACCATTGAAGTAACATGAATGGTCAAAAGTATCTGAAAACGTTGCAGAATAAAACTGAAATTCATATGCATGGTTACATGGTTACATCATATTTACGCTTGATGGTGACTCATACCACCAAGCAAAGAAAACAAAAAATATTAAGAAAGGTCAAACGCACTCTGGTGAAATGACCAGGCAAAAATCCCAGAGATTCATCTGTTGAATACTTGAATAAGGTTTGACACAATCAGCCAGCTTAGTCAGTGCATTAGTGGCCACAATCAAGAACGTTTGGGTCATCAGGGTCTCATAGCCACCACGCCTCAATCCATTTATAAAGGCAAAAAACATCCGTAGAAATACTAGTTCATATTGAAATTAATAGTTGTCGGGTACAGAACACCCGGATTAAAAGGAAGAATTTAATGCGGGTTATCCTGTCCACAAAATACCACACAAATTTCAAGAAAAGACAACACAATAAGAAATGTTTGCAAAAAATTAGAAAGTAGTATATTTAACAACATACATGCCGAATAAAGAATTTGTATACTTTTTAATATTTTGTTTGATAGAAAAATGTCTCTTGGATTTGAGCGAATGTTGCTTTGAAAAGAAAAGTGCATGTTACGCTAATTTGTAAATCAACGGAGTAGTAGATTAATGTCTGTTTCTTTTTTTTATGTCTCCGCCGCTAAGTAGGTGGATACGGAAAGGGGCGATCAATTTAAGGTGAAAAAAGAGAGTGTGTATGAGAAATAACCAATAAAAGGGGAAAAGTTCAAATAGTAGTAAGTAGCAGAATGCGTGTGTGTAAAAAGATTAATCTGTCTACTTAACTAATAAAGTCTGTGTTCCTGTTCCTTTTCTAGCTGGCGAGAGACGTAAAAAGTTTTTACGGGCAGTTGAAGATATCTTGTTGTTGTTTGTTGTTGTTGTTTACCTTTCCTTATTCTGTTTTGTATTGATTGAGTCTGCGACGGATCTGTCTGTCGGTTCTTTAGCCTCTCTCATCTCTGCGCACTTCTGACTTCTTTGCCTGTCAAAGGATGTGGTTAAGTAGTGGATTTTAGTCATGTGACCAGCTCTAACAGCATACCCATTTTCTACGTATTAAGAAAAATTAACCGTTGGCCATAGATCAATTTGCTATTTCCTATCCAATCAGAATCCAGAATTTTAATTTTCACACCGACTTGGTTTGGGTTTTTCCAAAATGTTTTAGTCGTTTCGATCCAATTTTTCGAGTGTGCAATTTCGAGACATAACGAAATGGGCAAAAGATTTTCCCGCAGTTGGTTGCCATTACTTTCTACGGTGAACTGGTTGCTTACCAAGGTTATACCACCCAATCGGTCATGCAATAGCTGGATAGAGAAGCGATGGATTACAACCTTTCCCAAGAATTTTTGTGCGTAAGTGAATGCAAGGAGTTCAGCTGGAATTCGAACTCAGCTTTCCAATTTTTAATTCCTCGTCGATATCCACTGCTCCGCAATGCACAACCAAAAGATAAAACTTTTTTTATTCAGATTTTGAAATAATACAATATTGATAAATTCATTGCAAAGATAAAAGTTGTTTGAAAGGACATTTAATGGTGTGATGTTTATGTATTTTGGGGCTGGGGTGATAACAGCTGTCCACAGTTTCTTATGCTTTAGATCTTTCATTAGCTTTGCTCCATACTTTCACAATCAATGTTTGTCTTTTTGCCGTCTCTCCGTACCAGTGTTTGCCTGCGATTCTTACGTAGTTTATTCGATGCTTGTATATGTCCTTCTTGTCTTCAAAATGTCCTTTGAAATTCAAATTATCTTTCTTCATTATATGTCCCCAAAATTACAATTGTCTCTTTCTGATTCTGTTATGCTTCATTTAAATTTCAGCGTTTCTTATATTCTCCATCCAGGATATTCTCAGTAACATTTTGTAGAACAATATCTATTTGCTTCAAGTTAACGCAACATCTGTGAAGAAATTGTCCAATGTTCATTGCCATATAGGAAGATTAATATCATATAACTGTTCAGAACATATTTCTTGATTTCTAACGAAACTTTCTCAATACTTAATCATTTGGTTAGCTTTTGAAAAGGCATCTTTTGCTAAACCCATGTTTCTTCAGATTTCTGTGAAGGAAATAAATAAATATTATAAAATATCACTCTTTATTTTAGGGTCAGAATTCAAACAACCGACGGTATGCAGATGACACAGTGCTGATAGCAGACACAGAAAAGAAACTACAAGACCTCCTACAGAAGGTAGCTGAAGAGAGTGATAAGAAAGGACTACAAATAAACTGCTAGAAAACTGAATGCATGGTCATCAGTAAAAAGGGCAGCTCAATATGCCAAATACAGGTCGGGGATACCAGAATCAAGCAAGTCAGTCAGTTAAGTGCCATACGCGATACACGCTTGGGCGATCATGTCTCGAAAGAGACATGACTGACTGGGCAGAAGATTATCCCGCAGTAGGTTGCCATTGCTTTCTACGGTAGACTGGTTGCCGACCAAGGCTATAGAACCCAATCTGTCCTGCTATTTAACCCATAACTGGAAGGAAGAGACGGATTAATACCTTTCCCAAGGGTATTTGGATTCAACTGAAATTCGAACTCGGCTCCCCGGCTTCTCGTTCCGTTGTACTTCTCAAGCAAGTACAAAAATTTAAATACCTGGGCAGTGTTATAACAGAAGGCGGAAAGTGCGATACAGATATCTGAAGGTGAATTAGCATGGCGAAGGAAGCATTCCAGAAGTTAATAAAGTATTAAAAAACAGACAATTTTGCTAGAAACAAGGAAGAGAGTACTGGATTGCTATGTGATGTCAGTTCTTCATTATGGTAGTGAATGCTGGACAATATCATCAAAGATGAAGGAAAAGCTTGAAGCAACTGAAATATGATTCTACAGAAAGATGCTGCGAATATCATGGATCGAGCATGTGAGCAATGATGAGGTCTTGGAAATGATGGAAACAAAAAGGAAATTAATACTGAGCATCAGGAAGAGACAGCTGAAGTTCCTGGGACATGCAATGAGGAAGGAGGGCTTGGAAAACCTGATACTAACAGGCCAGATAGAAGGGAAAAGAGACAGGGGAAAGCAACGGATAACATATTTGAAGGACCTAATCAGGTGAATGATGGAAGGAGGGTTGCATGGTGTAACAGGAGAAGAGCCACCAGGGATAGGGAGACGTGGAAAGCCATTATCGCCTACGTCCTGAAGAGACAGGGCACATAGAAGAAGAAGAAAGAATTTACCAATGTGACCCCCAAAATATTTTCACGCCGTGGTATATACTGCAGTTGGAGTTTTCTTCTGAGTCCCGTGTTCTTTTAGGACCTAGGCTGCCACAGTTTTCCACAACTTCATCTCCTTCGTACCAGGTTTTTCTTATTCCTCTTCTTTCTCTGGAATCTTCTTTCATAAACACGTTAGGTTGGTTACTCGCTGTTTCCCTCTGTCACTTCTATGTTCAGTATGCCCTGAAGATGTCATTTTTCCAAGTCTTCTTTTCTCTTGATATTCCAGAAACTTCAGCTGTCTATTTCTGTTAAATAACTCGTAGCGTCAACTTTTATCTATTTTCCTTAAAACTTTCACGTTGCTTATATTTTCCGTTCATACGACTCTGAGCATACTTCTGGGGAATCAAATCTCTGTTACCGTTACAGCTACCAGGAAATTGCCCAAAATTCATTGCCATTTTAGGAGGAAATGATATTACATAGCTGTTCAACACCTTTTTCTTTGTTGCTGACGAAATTTACTTTTTTCTAAATACTTTTTAGCGCCTTTGAAAAGAACTATTTTACTCTGCCAATGCGTATTTGGATTTCGGTGAAGGAAATAACTTAAATAGAGTATCACTTAAATCCAACTTTTACTCGAACAAATACTTCACACCATTGACAGAATTTTTCTGCCAGAGAGAATTTGATAACTAGATTCCATTACAAGGAAACTAAATTTGTCTTCTGGACTTTTCTTTTAGAAGATTTTTTATTGGTGCCAACAAATTATCTGCGCTTCAAGGCGGGAATTTTCTTAATGACGTTTTTTGGCACGCTGCCTAGTAAACTGTTGGGGTTTCAGCTTTAATTTTTCGATATTGAGTTCAGTCCTCTAACACTTGAGCTATTGTACGCAAACATTACTTAGTATAAAAGAACAGGAATCGGAGAGTCATTCACTAAGTGAACAATTAAGGAATTGGGCATTTTGCCACTGACAAGATGTTGTTTGCAATCAGCTTCTGATTAGAAGTAAATCAAGATGATTGAATCGAACGAAAGAAAGAGAAAGAAGGGAAAATTTAGCCAAAAACAGGAACGAAGGGAAGAAAAAACGAGAACGAATCGCACTAAAAAAAAAAGAAAAAGAGACAGACAAATAGGTTGGCAAGGAAGGAAAATGTGAAGAGGAAGAAGAACCGTAGTGAGGAAGAAAATGAATATTGTTGAAAAGGAAAAAAAAAGAAAGGGACAAGAACTGAAGGAAAATGAAAACAAAGAAGGAGAAAGATATACAGGAATGAAAGAAAAAGAAAGAGGGAAAGATGAGGAGAACGAGAGAGGAGGGGATGGAGAAAGAAAGAAAATGACAAAACGAAGACGACAAGAGATAAAAGTGAAAAGAGAGAGCGACTAAAAGAAATTAGGAAGATTGTACGAAGAGAAAATAAGGAAAGAATAAAAGTGAAGACGTGGGAAGAAGAAAGAAGGAATGTGAGATATAAGTGAGAATGATAGATATGGGAATAAACATGCGGTAGATTGCCTGATAGAAAAAGAGAAAAATAACAAAAGTGGTGACAAGATGAGACGCGTAGAAAAGAGTAGAAGGATTTATAAAATGGAGGAAGCATGACAACACATCGACAAAAAGACCAGAGAAAAAATGGGGATTAGACAAAGAGAGGAAGGAAGACAGACAAACATGTCGGAACAAAGGAAGGAAGGAAGGAAGGAAGGAAGGTATGAAGGAAGGAAGGATGAAACGAACGAACGAATGAACAAAAAAATAAATACAAGTATAAAGAATTGTAAACAGAAGGAAGGAAAGAAGGTAAATAAGAAAAATGAAGAATGCAGAGAATAAGTAGGAAGGAAAGAAAAAATGAAAGTAGGAAGGAAAGGAAGAAAGACAGACAAGAAAGGATGGAAGGAAGGTAAATAAGAAAAATTGAAAACAGACTTAGAGAAGTAGTCGGAAGGAAGGGAAAAAGGAAGAAAGGAAGGAAGCAAATAAGAAAAATAAAGAATGCAGAAAAATTAGGAAAGAAAGAAAAAATGACGGAAGAAAGGAAAGACTGAAAAAGGAAGAAAGACTGACAAGTACGAAGGAAGGAAGGAAGGAAGGAAGGAAGGAAGGAAGACATGTACTAAAAAAGGAACACAATGAAGTCGGTAAGAAGAAAGAAAGGAAAGAAGGCAACCAGACAAGAAGGAAGGAAGGAAGGAAGGAAGGAAGGAAGGAAGGAAGGAAGGAAGGTAGAAAGGAAGGAAGGATAGAAGACAGGCAGGCTGGTAGGAAGAAATTAAAGAAAGAAAATCAGCAGGAAAAAGAAGGCAAAAATCATTAAAAAATTAAAAAAAAAAACGAAACAATGATCAGAACGATGTCATACAACAAAATGAAAAATAACGAACAAATGAAAATATCAAAGAAGTCAAGGAGCAGAAGAAATTAACAAATTTTAGAATGAAAGAAAAGGAATTTTAAATATATAATAGTGAAAATCGCAAGAAACGTTTTCGTTATGATATAATGCTTGTCAAATATGATAATTTTACACGACTTTTGAGAAATTAAAATTGAAGATATGGTATTTGAGGTTTACAAGCAAATAAAGCGGATTTATAGCATAACAATAAAAAGTTACATGGCCCAACAAAATGAAATGTAAAACGCGGCAAAACGCGGCAAAACAATGTTGGTAAAATGTGCAGAATAGAAAAGAATAGAGTCAAAGTAATATTTGTTTGTTGGTCGATTTTGATCCTTTCTCATCTATTTATCTAGCTAGCTAGCAAGTTATCCTTGCCTCTATTTATAGGTAGTTTGTCCATTTTCTTTTATTCGTTTCACTATGAGCAAGGCGATAATTCTACAAGAATCTGCGAGGCTACAGGGAGTGAAAGCGAAAGAGAAAGAGAAAAATAAAAAGGACTGAAAAAAAGATAAAAAGAGTTTAAAAAGTGGAAGAGGGTGATTGGCGCTGTGGTTAAATTTTTGAAGATTGTAGTTACTGAGCATCAGAAAGAGACAGCTAAAGTTCCTGTGACATTCAATGAGGAAAGAGGGCTTGGAGAGCATGATACTAACAGGTCAGGTAGAGAGAAAAAAAGACACGAGAAAACAGCGTGTAACGTACTTGACTGGCCTGAGCGGGTGGATGGTAGAACAGGGGTGTAAGAGGAGAAAGCGTGCTAAGAGCCACCAGAGATCGGGAAAAGTACAAGGCTATGATCGCCTACGCCCTGAAAGGGTAACGTACATACAAGAAGAAGTAGAAGGAAAAGTTATCAGGAAAGAAATCAGAAGATAGTCCGACAGGTATTCCATTTGATCCGTATCTCTCTCTCTCTCTCTCTCTCTCTCTCTATATATATATATATATATATATATATATATATAAATTAGAGAAAATTTTCAAAATTCAAAGGTGTCGGATGTACATTTCGACATAGGATCTCTAATAGAGACTCTACGTCACGTCAGCGACATTGTTTTTCCAAATGGCGAAGGCCCTGAGTTAGAGTGTGGGAGGAGTTTTTGGTTAACAACGCTCACAAAGTGGAAAAGGACAGAGCTGGTAGTCACGGGGTTACAGGGTGTTGAAACGGTATATTTAGGAAGGGGAGGAATAGGAGTTCATATTTTATAAAGATAGACAACTAAATGAGTTAAATTACTTTTTTTAGGATCAGGTTCTGGGAATTTACCTTCCTACTCTTCCACTTCGGATTAAAGAAAAACAATATATATATATATATATATATATTTTTTTTCTAAACATATGCTGTTAAATATAAGAGACAATGAATGTATATTATATTTAACCATGAGCCGTTCTATACGTCGTATTTTTGCTTTAATTTCAGTTGAAAATAAAGACAAAAATTCTCCAACATTTGGATAATTATTTATTGGTTTTCTTCTAAGCTTTCGGCTCACATGAGCCATCTTCAGAGAGGTTGTTTAAACTGAAATATTATAAAATCCACCATCACCGACGATTTTATTTTGTGTTGACATAAAACTCCGCTTGGCAACGACAATAGTTACCAAAAATAATAAACGCAGTTCTTAAGTTTGCGATGCGGTTTTATGACGTCACACCGCGGGATAGCGCGAAATGACAACAAAACCATGTAGTCAAATGCAATGTAATATGTTATTTCCTGTTTTAAAGTTGATTTTATTGATAAAATGATTTTATTGATATATATATATATATATATATATATATATATATATATATATATATTATAAGTTATATTTTAGAACATGTACAATTTTTTTATATATCCACAACAAATCGTACATTATTTGTTTCGACATTGAAAGTGGTGTGGACAGGAATGGAAAGCCTCTTTTCTTATATTTGGTGAGTTGTGTGTGGGATATTGGTAGGGGTTAGTGATAAGGGAATAAGTCTTGTGAATTGTCCGTTTTGAATTTTGAAGAAAGTTGTGTTGGTAGTGAATATAGTTGATTAATGAGTGTCTTGGAATTTTGTAGACAGATTTAATATTAGCAGATAGGATGTAGGTTTTATGATCTTGCGACTAGACTTTATCCTTTGGATCTTTTAGAGGAGCAGAGTAGAGAGGTGTAGGGGAGGGATGGAATTGGATCATTTCTACATGAAATCCCTACGAGAGATTTCACGTATCAATGGCAACTTATACTCAAAATAAAATAAGAATTACCGGCGGAAGTTAAAAAATTTGAAAAATTTACGTCACAGAAAAAAACTAGAGAGGTGGGATTAATATATAGGTAGCAATCAATGTTTATTTTTAGATTTTGGACAACATTACTTTTAGACTGAGTTATAAGTGAAAAATTAAAAAAGTGGTGTTTGAAGTGGGCTAAAACAAAATTGGAAAGAAAAGGAAAGAAAATGGAAAAAAAGAGAAAAAAGGAAAGGAAGAAAAATAAAGAAAACAAAAATATCATACAGGTAGAGACGCTAGGAACGTGTTAACAAAACTAGCGTTTTTAAATGGATATGAAATTATTAGAAAAATATTTATAGAAAAAAGTTTATTTTGGAGAAAAAAGCTGACATATAATTTATTCAAATTTAATTAAATTAATTTAAATATTTATAAAACTAGATTTAAATTAAAATGAAATTTATAGAGAAAATATAAAATTTATTAAAAAAATTTTTATAAAATATTTTATGTGCGGTGAAAAAATATATATACATGCAGGAAAAATTGCGAGTTTTAGTTAGTCTAAGTATCTTATTTCTTAAAAGGTAGATATTAATAGAAAAAAGGAAGAGGAAGGTAGAGGGGTTCAAAATTTACTATTTAAAAATTTAATTAAACGATCAAAAAATTTTTTTTTATATTTTCTCTCCTAAAAACTGAAATTAGAACTTAAATATTAAATGTTCACAAATTTCCCCTTATGGCAGCACTTACTAATGAATTCTTTTCTTAAATTCAAGAGTAGGTGCTAGTTTGGGTACTTTAATATTAGTATTTTTTCTTTTTTCAGAGATCGCACCTATCACGGAAATTCCTCGGAATTCTGGCTGAACCTATCAATTTCCAACTAACTACAGGGTCCAGCCCTTCTTCCTTCATTTTCTAGAATCTCCGTGAAAGGGTTTCTGGTATTTCTGACCCGGGTTCGAAAAAGAATACCTGTGATTGCAATACCTTTGCTTAAAATGCCCCGCGGACATACCAATATAAGTCCGTTAATTTTTCTTGTTGTTGGATGGTGAAATGTGAGCTTCATAAATTACCTGGGTGGATTTACATTTGCCCTCCAAGGGCAGATATCCACCGAGTTACAATTGCATTCATTTAAAATTCCAGACTCAGAGTTGGTTTTACATAAATTCTTTAGAATTTGACTATTATGAGAATTTATAATGCTGTCCATATTTGGGGTACAACATTAGCTAGTTTTTAGAGCGTTCCTATTAAAAAATTTTCATAGAGGATTGCTGTTATTAAAATGTTTGTCTACTAATTTGATAAAATATTTAAGAAAAAAAAAAATATATATATATATATATATATATATACGCTGTGATACAGCGAAACAGATCTGTCTGCGGATGACTATAGTATTTGCGCTCTCACACTCTGATTGAGCACTCTGGAAGAGTCGGAGACTTTGTAAACAGTGGCTACTCCGGCATATACGCATCACTCATTCAATAATGAATTAGAGCACTTAGCTTGGGCGTGTTTATACTCGCTAAAAATCCTGCTATTTTCTACCGGACGCTCGTGGTAGGGTAGGGGTAAAATCGCCGACTGACGCCGATTCGGTCGGGTTACAATCCTGGCTTAGGAAGCGATCGGAGTCTAACCGTATTGATGAGCGAATCATATCTGTCTGCGGATGACTATATATATATAGGATAATGATAGTCATAGGCAGACAGATCTGTTTCGCTGTATCACAGTTCATCAGTACGGTTAGACATGTGATTGTTCTGTTACCCAGGAATGAAAACCGAACGAATTGGCGATTCTGCCTCTGAGCTATGGGCGCTCGGTATATGGAGGCAGACTTTTAGCAGACTTATACAATGTGAAGATATATATATATTATGAGTGGTTTAAATTAA
Organism: Ascarosepion bandense; assembly: GCA_037127315.1. Classification (NCBI taxonomy): domain Eukaryota; kingdom Metazoa; phylum Mollusca; class Cephalopoda; order Sepiida; family Sepiidae; genus Ascarosepion; species Ascarosepion bandense. The sequence continues at coordinate 133,412 of JBBBDQ010002128.1, read as the reverse complement.
TGGATACATATTCCACAGTTTAATATATTTACTTTTTATAAAACTTGATATTTTTTAGTTGCAGTACGGTATTATTATAGCAGTAATAATTACTATATATATATATATATATATATATATATATATATCTCAATAGATTCCTGTTTATTTAAAAATGTTAATCTATTCATCCCTCTTGTTTTAATTGTAGTAATATTCGTTTTTTCTTTCTTCCATTCAAATTTAATTTTTCTATCTATCATATAATCGTGTATAAGTCGACTTCATGAACAGCATGATTCCTGAATTTTAACCTCACCAGAAAAAAATGACTGTGTTTTGTAAAATCGTTCTCCGCAAATCCATGATATTTAACTTCTTAAAAAATCATTACCTGGATGTGCGTTGTAGTGCAGTGAATATTGGCTCAGAAAGAAAAATCGGTGTACTGGGTTCGAATTCCATTTGAATTCGTTGCTTACACTTACATGCAAATACCCTTGGTAAAGGTATTAATTCGTCTCTTCCTGCCAGCTATGGGTTTAAATAACAGGACATATTGGGTTCTATTGCCTTGGTTGGCAACCAGCCTACCGCAGAAAGTAATGTCAACCTACTGTGGGAAAATATTCAGCTCGGTCAGTCATGTCCCTTTTGAGACATGATCGCCCAAGAGTATATCACATAGGGCACTTAACAGACTAACCTGTATACAGTACAACCCACTACTTTTTTTTATGTAAAAAAAGCTGGTCATAAAATATTGCACGACACTCGAGTATCTCTTTTATTAAAGTTTCCAACCCAGAGTGGCGCTGCTTGTGAGAAGTAAAATGCGTATTTTTTAGTAGTATGAATTTCAAATCTATGATAATAAATCGGGCAGTGTTTTATTTACACCAGCACTCAATGTGAGATTTTTTTTTTATTTATGTTTATTTTAGTTGTTTACAGTTAATGGAATGTCGCTTCATATGTATCTCCTTAACCTGTCTACGTCTGTTTTCTCTACCTGTCTATTATCCCAACTTGTTCTTTTTCTATCTATCTATCTATCTATCTATCTATATATATATATATATATATATATATATATGTGTGTGTGTGTGTGTGTGTGTGTGTGTGTGTGTGTGTGTCTCAAATTGTTCTTTATCTATCTATCTATCTATCTATCTATATATATATATATATATATATATGTGTGTGTGTGTGTGTGTGTGTGTGTGTGTGTGTCTCAAATTGTTCTTTATCTATCTATCTATCTCAACTTGTTCTTTATCTATCTATCTATCTATCTATCTATCTATCTATCTATCTGTCTGTGTGTCTCAAATTGTTCTTTATCTATCTATCTATCTATCTCAATCTTCAATTGTACTTCATCTATCTATCTATCTATCTATCTATCTATCTCAATTCTCATCTATCTATCTATCTACTCATCTATCTATCTATCTAATCTTATCTATCTATCTATCTATCTATCTATCTATCTATCTACTGTTCATTATCTATCTATCTATCTATCTATCTATCTATCTATCTATCTATCTATCTCTAACCTGTTTATTATCTATCTATCTATCTATCTTTCAATGAGTCGATTTTGTCAACCAATTAGAATAGTAGTTTCAGATCATCACTTCTTTATAAATGGTTTTATAGTTAAGTTGGTCTTGGGAGATAGAAGAGCAGAGAAAAGAATACCAAGCCAATAACACCAGAATCAGTCTGAGATTTCACTTGATGTTATTCTGGCGACGTATGCAACGGCTCAGTTCCTCTCTTGCGTGAGGCAATTTTACGATTCGCAGAAAAAAAATGTTGTTTTAGCTTCACGGCACATCAAGTTAGTTTCCTGGTTAAGATCTGTGCAGAACTACAGCGAAAGTAACCCCGCTTATATCTGCTTCGACTGTCCCTTTTCCTTCTTCGCTCCCTGCAAATCTCTTTCTTGTCTCTATGGAGTCGCTTCGGGTGACATGCACGAAAAATTGAATCGCCGGACTAAGATTGTCTTTCGTCTAAAATGTTCGCTTCGTCCGAATGACCTGAAAGAAAAGCATTGACTTCACTTTCCTTTCGCAAATAGCTTCCCAGTGGAATCGATATTGGCATGTTGCAAAAGATAATGAAGATTTTTTAGTTCTTGTTTTTTTTTTTCTTTTAATTGATTGATTCGCTTCCTACATTTTATACACCCTTTTCAGGCTATTTAAAGCTAGAAAATATTTTTAGATTCTAAGATTCTTCTTCTTTCTTCTTTGAAATAATAATGGTTTTGTGATAAAATTCTTACTAATTAATTCACAAATGGAAGAAGGAAAAGTTATTTGCGCGGAGATGAATACAGTGAATCCAATTGCAAATGGAACTCTGCTTTCCAAATCATAATTCTAATCCATTACATGACACGCACGTTTACAGAAATTCGTATTTCGAAGCGGACTTCAATCTCGGTACTGATCAGGCTCTATGTTGCTTAACTTTGGTGATTATGCAGAAACTATTAGTTCCAACGTGGATGTGCGTTGTGGTTCAGTGAATATCGGCTTGGAACGAAAAGTCGGAGAGCCGAGTTCAAATTCCAGTTGAATACCTTACATTCACTTACGCGCAAATACCCTTTGGAAAGTTATTAACCAGTCTCTTTCCACGAGTTATGGGTTAAAAAACAGGACAGACTCTATGAAAGTATAAATATAGATTTTATAGTAAAAAAAATATCCGAAATACATTTTTGAAAAAAAATATCACTTTTTAAAAAAGAATATTAATCAGCAATACATTTTTGAAAAAAACAGGCAGTAGTACATTTAAAAAGATATTGTCAGCAATACATTCAAAAAAATGCTTTTTTGAAAATACATTTTTGTAAGAAAATATTATTAGCAATACATTTTTGAGTAAAATATATTACCAGCTTTTTGAAGAAAAAAATGTTAGTAAAAATCAGTTAAGCGCCATACGTGATAAACGCTTAGGCGATCATGTCTCGAAAGAGACATGACTGACAAGTCAGAAGATTATCCCGCATTAGGTTGCCTTTGCTTTCTGCGGTAGACTGGTTGCCAACCAAGGCTATAGAACCCAATCTGTCCTGCTATTTAACACTTAACTGGAAGGAAGAGACGGATTAATACCTTTCCCAAGGGTATTTGCGCGTAAGTGAATACAATGGATTCAACTGGAATTCGAACTCGCCTCCCCGATTTCTCGTTCCGAGCCGATATCCACTGTACCACAACGCACATCTCTTAACAGAAATACATTGTTGAAAAATAAATATTACATCAGCAAAGTTTTTAAAAAAATTTACCAGCAATATATTTGACTCGCGAAAAAAACCCTCTTTAAAATAATGCATCAATAAAACCTGATCTACAAAATAGTTTCTTACAAAAATACATATTCTATTCGTCCAAACCTAACCTAAAAATCTTGTCAGTCTCAAATATCTGATTGAGATTGATATTCCGTAAAACAAAATAAAACAAAATAAAAAGCATTTATCTTACACAGCTGCGAATTTGAAATTCAATGCTCCATTTTTTTTTTTTTGTTTTTTTTTTTTTTTTGGTGTTATTAAAAAAAGAAAAGACTGTGGTGACTTTAATTGGAGTAGATGATAACTTTTTGTTTTCCAATAGATGCGCAGGTTACATTCTTTGTATAAAGTTCTAGGATTTATGAGAATCAAAGAGATGAAAGAACGTTGGTGATCATGGCTCTCCACAATTTACTGTCGCTCTTATTTTTTTGTTATCTTTCCTAAACTATGTTCTTCGGTCCATTTACAAAGCTCACTAGAAAGTTAATACGTTATTTTCAATACGTTATACCTTCAATCTCTCCCGTTCGTATCAAACCTTCACGTGAAAAATATTGTTTTCATATATTTACTTGCATTTTATTTTGTTTGATTTGTTGAATGAAAGACGTTTTCAATTTTCTGCAACACGCTAAAAGAAACAGAAACGGAAAAGTTTACTTCAAAATGAACATGCACCTCTAAACGGTTCAATCATCTAGTAATATTTCACGGAATCACAAATTCTTCATTATATATTTTTCCAATTTATTTAATAACGTTACTGCGACTACAAGTGAATAATTCGACAGCGACAAAAGGGAAGAACTCACAAATTCAATCAAGAATTCACAAATTGATCGTTTTCGTTGAAATAACCATGTACAATAGAACAGGCAGCCTTTAGAACTGCGGTATGGCACACAATTTGAAAATTGTGGTTTGACATGATAAATAAGAACACACAATATTTTTTTCCAAATCGTTACTGTTTTTTGAAGTAACGAATTTAACGATTAAGTTTAGGCTGAAACTTTTATTATTGGCATTTCATTCCAGTGATCAGTAAAATCCACATGGCACAACCTAATAAAATTTATGATTTACTGAATCTTTACAAATTGTATACAAATATTATGCATGTCAAGAGCACATTACTGATAAATTGTTGTGGCACCAAACAAGAACATCATTTACTTCAAAGGGACATTATGCTGAACGATTTAGCTATATTATGATATAATATATTATACAGGGCTGTAGTTTTAGCTTAATTTTCAATAAACAATTCGAATTTAAAACATTTTGGCTTATAATATGCGCGTAGCATTATTATAGTGTTATATACATTTTATCTATTTTATGTTTTTATTAATTATGATGACAAATTATCAAACAGATCTTATTTATATAATATGTTATACATAGCTGTAGTTTTAGAATAATCTTCAATAAACAATTCAAATTTAAAACATTTTGTTTTATAATTTGCATCCAGCATTATTATAATGTTATATACATTATACCATTTTATGTTTTTATTAATTATGATCTAACAAATCATCAAACAGATCTTATTTATATAATATGTTATACATAGCAGTAGTTTTAGATTTATTTTCAATAAACAATTCAAATTTAAAAGATTTTGTATTATAATTTGCATCCAGCATTATTATAGTGTTATATACATTCTATCAATTTTTGTTTTTATTAATTATGATCTAACAAATTATCTAACAGAACTTATTTATTGAGGAGTTGTTCGCTTTTTTCTGTTTATTCTTTAACTATTTTTTACTGATCTAATACCATAAAAAGAGTTCACATTTTTCTCGTGGCGATTCCTAATTAGAACACTGGTTTAAATATACTATCCATTCAATGAATCTAATGCAAAAATATCAACGTTATTTAGATTTATTTTTGAAATGGTAACATTTTTAAGCCGGCTTCAAGCAAGACAGTTAGGTATTTCTGTATATTTTTCTGACTATCTTTAAAACTAAATGCTTAAAAAACGGTGAAGGCAATGGATCTAATGTTTGGTGTCAATATGCATCATATTAAACTCCACTTTTCACACTGAGTGCCATGTTGCTATTCTAAAAACGTGAAACATCAACCAGCACGGTGAATTTTATTTTAATTGCTTATTTTCTCGCACCCCTCACCTGTGGAACTCTCTACTGGTTTCTTACTTCTCTGTTACCTTCTCCACCCCCTTCGTCTTCCTCTTTTTCCTTCTTCTTCTATATTGTACGTCTCTTCAGAACATAGACGAACATGGCTCACCACAAATCCCCCATCTCTTGTGGCCATTAGTACTGCTAGTGTCCCCGCCTTCTTTTCACACAAGCTCGTTAGGTAAATGGCTCGCTGTTTTCCTCTATTTTACTTGCCCTCAATATACACCGTGATGATGAAGTTTTCTAATCTTTTCTTCTTCATTATGGATCTAAAGAAATTTAAGCTGTTTTTTTTTCTGATTATGCACAGAAGTGTTCGTCTGTTGCCATTTTCTTTAGACTCTCCATGGAATTTTTACCTAAGATATTAAAAAATACAAAGGCAATATCACTCGCCCTCTTCTGTCTTCCTGATAACATTTTGTAGCAGAACCAGATTAGAAATTGGACAAGGGAGGCCCTACGTCTCTAGACAAAGGTTAGAAGTTCACTTCAAAAACATATTCACCTCCGAGAGGAAAGACGGTGTACCATCTACGATGCAGAAGAAACCGGCAGACCATTGCCCTATTCTGCCTTGAATATCATCATGAGCTCCAGTTGTAAGATAGAGTGGGGGTAGTGACCGCAGCGGTACAGAATGCGATAATTAAATAAAACGAATGAATGACTTTCTTATTACTAGCAGTAGTTTTCTTTTAGTTTCCATTTTCGCTAAAACTTTCTCGTTGCTCACATGGCATTCTCATGATCCTTCCGTAGATCCAAATATTTGTTGCTTCAAGACTTTTTATTGATCTATGAGGAGAATATCCAACATTCATCAGAGATTAGATATGACATTGTTGATTAGCACTTTTCTCTTAAATTTTACTGAAATTTTTCTATCTCTTATTGCTTTGAATAGGTTTTGGAAGGCATCTTTAACCGTTCCGCTATCACATTTTCTGTCGTCTTCTAAATAGGTCATTTTCTGAACCTGTTTGATTTTTACGTTCGGGACATATAGCTCACACCTTGAGCTGTAATCTTGCTGACATCCAGGTATTTAATATTAATTCCGTCAATGATTACTCCTTACTTTTTGATTTCCTCTATTTTGTCTAAATAGTTTTTCAGTTTTATTAATATATCTGTTATCATTATAATTTCACCTCCGTATCTCATGCTGTTAGCATTATTTCCCAGAATAATAAATCCTGGTAAGTTTTTAGTTCTCTTTGGATTGTTTCGTTGTACAGGTTAAATAAATATTTTGGGAAAAACAATTCTTGTAGCAATCCTTTTTTTTTTCAATTTTCCTGCATAGGCTGCGAATTAGTTGAATATATTTCCGTGTCAGTCAAGTTTTCCTGATATTTCAAGTAGCTCTTCACACCGTATAGTGTCAAATATTTTGTGCAATCCATGAAAGATATATACACGATAAAAAAAACCGCCTCCTTCTACCGAGCGCCCATAGCTCAGTGGTAGAATCACCGACTGACGCCAATTCGGTCGGGTTTCAATCCTGGGTAAAATGCTATCGGATATATAACCGTACTGATGAACTGTGATACAGCAAAACAGATATGTCTGCGGATGACTATATATATATATATATGAAATTATTTGTTTGAACATTATTTTTGATAATTTTTTGTTACGAAAATATGCGTCATTCGGTAGGATTCGAACCTGCGACCCCTATCTACATAAGGGAAGCCACCATGCGATCTGGCGCGCCTTAGACCATTCGATTACGAATGATGATCAGTATAAACGAAATCAAATTAAGCCTATAATACAATTTTCGAATTCATCGTAATAACGATATCTGCTCTGAAATGTATCGTAATGTCAACAAATGTAAACATGTTACGGAAATTAACAAAGATTAACGAAACTTGGTTATAATCAACCGACAATTTGAAATGATTTGTTTCAATAATCAGGCCGGTAGATATAAATATATAATAATCTTTGATTATAAACAAAATGTCTACTTAAAAACGACTATCGATCAAAAATAATGTTCAAACAAATCATTTCAAATTGTCGGTTGTTTAAGACCAAGTTTCGTTAATCTTCGTTAATTCCGTAACACACACACACACACACACACACACACACACACACATATATATATATATATATATATATATATATACACACAGTAGCAGCCATAATATAAGGAACAGAAACAACAAAGACATAAATATCTGTATTACTTAAAAATTAATGCATGATTAGCAATAGAATTTTTACCGAATAAAGATTAGTGTGTAATGCATAAATATTATACAAAGTTACAAAAATTTACATAATAGTTTTTGTAATTTAAATGTAAAGTCAATAGTCATCTCCTATCTCACTAACTTGCATCCTCTCTCTCTCTCTCTCTCTCTCTCTCATGCTCCTTTCTCCGTCCACCCTACTCTCATCAGTCACCATTCCTCTGTGGGGACTTGATTGACAGCCTCTCCAGTTTCGTGATGTTTGATTTAGATGAGATGGCTTTGGCTTTCTCCTGTGTCAGTCTCACTTACCATCTTTCCCCCCGAGCGTGAGAAATGTTCAAGGCTATTTCCTTGATTCGGACAATAATTTCCATGCATGGTATCGGCCTGATAGTAACTTGCGAAGTTAAGACTCTTGTTTAATCATGACTATTCAATGGCACTCGGCTGATGTTGACTAATGTTGATTACTACCTCGTGTGTCACGTTCTGATTTTTTAATCTATTTAATTTTCGTACTTGGGGGAACTTGACTGCATAGAATTCTTGCCCGAAGGAATTAATCCAGATCTTGCTGAATTCATTATATGACTACAGCGGAGGTGAACAAAAACTTGAGTTAAGACAGACAACTAATACTGAGACATCTGGAAGTGGCATGACTCTTGTATCTAGAACAATTTATCCCAGTGAACAAAAATAAAGAGTTCAGTTCAAAATTCCAATCACCTGAAGAAGGTAGGAGCGTAAAATGACCTAAACATTCTGAATATGTCAACAATAACGAGGACAACATTACGAACAATGTAAATAGTGTAAATAAGATATCATACATATATTAAACGCTTCGTATACATTGGGAGCCTTGAGTCTTGACAGGAACTTAGGTCAACGCTCGTGTTTGAACACCTGGGCAGGCAGACCCTACGTACCTTCATTGAATGCCTATTGAAACCGTACCTGTTTCTTCGTTACGATGTGTATATATCGTTGCAGGAGACGCTCTAGAAAATTTTGTCTCCAGATCAGAGTAGCAACAACAGTTAATCGATCAGTTCAGGCATTTTGGCTTGTTCTCAGCCAATCTTATTATCTCAAGCTAAATGAAAAACAATCACTGACGTTAGAACAACGGCGCCAGTGTCAATAGATCAATTCTAACCATCCAGTATAGGAATAAGGTTGAAAACGGATATACCGACTCGAGGGTTGTAGGTTATTTGAAACCAAAAAGGTAGCAGAAAGCATATTATTTTTAATATCAAGATGTTTGTTTAAAAAACAGAGTAATTACAATCCCTACATTCATAAGGCCTTCAAGTGATGAAAGCATGATTTGATCTGTGGCCAAAGGATAACGATATCAACACAACGTTTATTAGGAAATTATTCACTCCTGCGTTTGCATCTGAGAATTAAGAACTGGAAACGTCGATTAGAAGTGTTAAGAAGACAATGGCACGAAAACGGATTCCAGTTCTACAAATGTATGCACCAACATGATATGCAGTGGAAGACCAATGAAAACAAGATTGTACAGTTTCCTTTCGCATCGATCAAAAATCTGTGGAGGCTGACAAAGCAAACCTCACTGGCGAGCTTGAAAAGGACCTCCGATCCGTGTCGGACTGGGGTAAGAAATGACTCGTGAATTTTAATTGCTTCCAAAACGAATTTTAATACTTCCAAAAGCTGCTATCTATTAACCATCAGAGACAATCGCTCCTACCCACCCCATTAGAATGGATCAGGCTAGTCTCCCTGAAAGCAAAACACTGCGCCTTCTCAGCTTATCTCTCACAACAGACCTCAAGTAAAATGACTATTTAGAATCCAGAGCTAAATCTGCTGCTAAGAAAGTCGGTTCTCTGTGTAGGGCCAGAGAGTTTTTTCGCCTGAAAAAATCTTGCACATATATAAATCTACCATCCGCCCGTGCATTGAATACGGCTGCCATATCTGGTCAAAATCCAACGGAGAATCTGTAATGTGATAGATCCCGCCTTGGCAGCTGGGATACAGTCAGTTTCTCACCGGTACAAAGTGGCTTCCCAGTGTCTCTTCTCCAAATACTTTCACGGCTTCTGCCCAGATGAACTTCGCTCACTGGTGCCCTCTATATATAAATTTACTCAAGCTACAAGATTAGCAACTAGGTCCCTTCCATTTACTTGCTTTCCCGACAGCTATAATCTCTAAGAATTTAAATGTAAAGTCAACAATCATCTCCTATCTCACTAAACTGCACCCTTTCTTTCATGCTCCTTTCTTCGTCCACTCGACTCTCATCAGTATCCTCAGCCTTCTATTACCCACTTACTGACAACCCCTATAACATGTCACTCTTTCTCATAAGTTTCCTCCTATGTAACCCCCTACAAAACAGTGGCAATAAAATGCCTTGCTTGGGGAGATATCATTATAAAAACAAATAAATAAATAAATAAAACAGTATCAACCACAAAAATTTACTTTCAAGTCAGGTCCATCTAGAAGTGCTTCAGGTACAATGTAACTCGGTAATGTCGGCATGTCCTGGTTTTGAGAATAAACTACATTTGATAGCAATACCTCTGTTCGGGAGGTATTATATTTTTATTCAAAATTTTAAAATTTTATAATTTTAAAATTTTAATTTTCCCTAGATTATTAATTTTCAATTTTTATTAATATGTACCTGTAGAATTTTTAAATTTTTAATCTTGTTATTAAAAGCAGTAACTTCGCTTATTAAGATTTAATTCTCATGAACATCGAGTGAACTTAAATTCAAATCCATTAAACTCCAAGTCAAACCATAGACGTAGTATAATATGTACATTATATATATATATATATATATATATATATATATATATATATAATTTCAAACATACGCACCGTAATGGGGGCGCTAGAGGGTGTCGTCAGTGATGTAATCGCGAGGATCACTAGGGGGTTTCGGGTTTTCAACATCATACCCCCCTCACCGCGCCGACCCGACCAGAGATGATCAGCCTCCGGCCCACCCTCGATAAGCGCTTTCAGACACTGGAAAATTACGTTTAGGCCCGGTACAAAACCCTGCAAATGCTTCCGATTGGCGACAGTCAGAGCCACTTTCCATTTAGAGGCGAACCACACATGAGCTCGTTCGAAACATTAATTTAGATGCAGAATTTCGGGGAATTTTAGCTAACAATTTGGAATCCAGGCACTCTCTCTTTTGATCCATAACCAATTAGCTGTTCTTTCCGGTGTTTCGGTTATGGACTTGAGTGCTTTTCTTTTTTTACTCCCACTATCCCAATATCTGTTAAGGCTTTTAATGAAAATCCTCTAGTCCCCACTTCTATAGGAGTGCAGCTAGCCCTCCAGCCTTTAAACCCTGCAACTCTCCAGCAGTTCGTCATATTTTAACTTCTTCCTTTTATGAGCTTCCTCTGCGTTTTCTTCCCAGGGGACCGTCAGTTCCCACAAGACTATCTTCTTCAAATTATGTGAGAAGAAAACTATATCTGGGCGAAGTTTTGTGATGGCAATTTGCTCTGGGAATTTCAATCTTGAGCCTATATCGGCCCTTAGTTCCCAGTCTGTTGCAGGAGATAGCAGGTTTGGATTTACCTTTCTATTTCGTGGGATTTTCGCGCCCGCTTTAATAAATTTTATCTACCTTGTGTCTGAGTTGTAAACATTCTCTTTGATAGCATTTTGAACTATTTTTACGATCTCTTTCAGAATTTCATCATGGCGCCACCTGTAACGCCCATCAGCTAGTGTAGATTTACAGCTACTCAGGATATATTTTAAGGTACCTCTGCGCCCACAAAGATGACAATTTGGTGACTGGGTTTTATACCATAATTGTAAGTTTGTGGGGCTTGGCAGGGTGTTGGATACTGCCCGAATCAGAAATTTTAATCTGGTGTCACCGTGCCATATTTCGGACCATTTGATTTGGCGTTTCAACATAGAGCTCCATTTGGTCCATGCCCCTTGCTGTCTCATCCCGACTTGGATTGCTATTCGTTTCTCTTCTTCGCTGTTTCTGATTTCTTCCTGCAAAAGATGACTTTCTTTTTTCCTTGCAGTTTGTCATATTTTTCTGAGGGAAAAAACCCGCGTCCAGTAGCTACGGTCCCTAGTATTGCCTTTTCTCGGATTCTTTCTTTTGCTGTATTCAGTTCTTTCGAGGCGTTCTATTTTCTACCTGTATACACTGATATTCCCGCACCGGCTACTTTGGGATCTTCCGAGCACTCGAACTGGATTGTGGCTCTCACTTTAGCTACTTTAAATTCTTCGTGTAGGCTTTTAAACGGGAGTTTCAGTGCGTTTGTTTTCCCGTATAACGCTGCGCTGCATAGAGATCTTGGCAAACCTAACCACCTACGTAGTCGTGATGTTATGCTTCTTTCCATTAGTTCTACCGTGGAGGAAGTGAAATCATAGATAATTACAAACCAGAGAATTTTGGCCTGTAACTATCTATGATATATATATATATATATATATATATATATATATATATATATATATATACATAATACAGCTCTGTTCATACATTGATTACTGCTTAATTAATACCTGAATAACAATAATATTCATATGTACATCCTCATCATATGTATATTTATTAATTTACTTTACTATATATATATATATATATATATATATATATATATATATATATATATTAAGACAGGTTTCATTGAATAATATAGACAAGTTCTGTCTATTTTGTGTAAGATCTGTTTGTATGATCTGATTAGCTTGATAGTGTTAGTTCACTGTGGAAGATGTGCACTTAAATGAAAATTCTAACATATTCCGACATTTAAACCACCACGGCTATCAACACCCACTTAGGAAAACATTTGTTGAAAATACGCACATACTTAGACTAGAAAATAATAAACGAAAACTTAAAATTCTAGAAGCTATCTAAATCAAACAGTTTAAACCCAGCCTAAATAAAATAAATTTCGACACCTCTACTAACATACTTCAATGCCTATAATCGACGGGAGAGGTCATAGTTATTAAACTTACCCGCTACACCATAGTAGCAGCAGTTCCCAGACCAATCCCCTCATGCCACTATACACTCAATTGAACAAAAAACCCACTACCACCATTCCTTCTTGGCCTACAGCCATGTGCGACACAAAAAAATGGACGTGTCTAATTTTCTCTGTATAACTCCACTCTGTTAATAATAATTTAAATGTTCTATGTTCACTGAACATTAAATGTTCATCCTTTGATAATGGCTTATGTAAGCCGAAAGCTCAGACCTGATAAAAAAATCAACAATTACTGCGATTTCTTGTCTTTCCATGACAACACTATCAAGCTAATCAGATCATACGACGGATCTTACACAAAATAAATAAACAGAACTTGTCTATATTATTCAATGAAACCTGTATTAATGAAAAAATGCTGCCAAAATACACACACAATATATATATATATATATATATAAAGTGACTATACTTACGTCACTATATATATATATATATATATAGATAGATAGATAGATAGATAGATAGATAGATAGATAGATAGATAGATGGTGACGCCTGAAGACACTACTCATGGTAAAAACTAGGTCCCGTAATAGATTGCTTAAAAATGAAATATATATATATATTGTTTAAAATTATTCAAAATTTAAGTTATTAAAAATCGCCTGAAGACACCACTTATGGTAGAGACCAATGTAACGAAATAACTCGTTTAAAAATGAAATATATATATATATATTGGGCGTGTATAATGATAATATACACGCTAAAAAGTCTGCCTCCTCCTACCGAGTGCCCGTAGCTCAGAGGTAGAATAGCCGACTGACGCCAATTCGGTGGGGTTTTAATCCTGGATAATAGGCAATCGGCTGTCTAACCCTCCTGATGAGCTGTGATACAGCGAAACAGATCTGTCTGCGGATATATATATAATACTGATATGTTCATGCATTGAGCACTGTTTTATTAACACCTGAATAATAATTATATGCATATGTGCAACCTCATTATATATATATATATATATATATATATATATATATCAATTTGCCTGTATAAAATACTTTAACTTGAAAGTAATATAACGCTACATAAACAAAATAGCCGAAAACTATCCAGACTTTTACCTCCAGGAAAAAAATAATCTTGTCAACGAACATAAATCAACACAATTCTTTCTTTCATATAAATTGCTACTTTGAAATCGTGAAGTTCCGACATTTAGTCCCTGAAGAAAAATGCTAGAGAGAAAAAAAACTAACATTTTCAAACCGTAAATCGAATATTTTTTGTATACCTGTGAAATCAATAAATATCATTTTATTCGTTGAGATAAATCATGTCCCAAGCATTGTTTAATGTGTACGCTTAGTGTCGTTAGACTCCCACTGTGGAGAACAGGGTCAGAGTTCTACCAGTCTAGGTGCTGCTACTGTGGTTGAGGTAGCAAGAAATTTTACGGGTTAGAGACTTGAATAACACGCCTACTCTGTTCTGAATTTAGATGTATGCGTCTCCTAGAGTGGTTACAAACCAAGGCTAGAAATCTTATCCTGCTTTCTTATTCGTCTAGGGTGATAAGAGGTAGGTTCACCACTTTCCTCAAGGTTATGCTTGAGAAAGAGATTACTACGAACTCAGTCAGAATTCGAACTCAGCATACTGATTCCATTTTCCATGACAACTGTTGCCGCAAGTAGACAAGTCTTTTGAAACGCCAAAACCTAGCGACATTTTTTTTTAAATTATTTACACTATTTACATTGTTCGGACTGTTGTCCTCATCTTTGTTTCACACCGGTCCAGTTTGTGTATGTGTTGTGGGATCTTTTCCTTTTTCTATCGAGATGATAATGATTTTTTAAAAAAAAATCTTTATTTTTAAAATGAAAAATGTCTATTTTATTCTTACATTATTCTACCCATTCCAACCAAACAACCTTCCGATGAAAACCTTCTGATGATAATTCTGCATAAAACTTGTGTGTTGTAGGGAGTTCGATTATATTCGATTATATATATATATATATATATATATATATATATATATATATATATATATATAAAGTAACGGACATTACAATTGTTTACTTGTCTTTCGATAAACATCTAGTAAATTAAGCACATTATTTTCATTCAAATAATGGTTAGTAGTAAAACCGATTTTCATATGGTATCTCGGCTTAAATTACTTTCTTACCGACGTCATGTCGCTTTCTTTTGGTTCATACAATTATTCCGAGGAGCATTTTGCCTCTTCAGACTAAATTTAAACGTGCTACAAGATTAGTTTCTATGTCTAACCATTTTACTGTTAAACTAGCTAGGTGCAGCCAATTCCTCTATTCTAATAGGTTCTTGTGCCACACTTTTCGATCGGTTGCTTCCCTGCCACCCATAATATTCAAAAATCTAATTCTAAAATCAATTGTGATATTGAATCATGTTTCTTTGTCCTCTCATCGTTTCTTCTCTTGAAGGTCTTCTCTTGAAAGTCACTCTTTGTCACACCATATGACAAGCCTACCCAAAAACGGTGTTTGAAGGTGTCGTGAAAGCAAAGATTAGCAACAAGAAACACGTTGTCGCATGTTCTCTGGAAAACATGTGTGAGAATATTGCAGAAAAATATAAATGATGCTTTAATAATCTGAAAGAAAAATTGTAAACTAAGCATGGTGGTATGTTTAAGGTTATAACAATATGCATAAAATACATTACGATCATTTAAAATGCCTCTTTTACATACCGGCAAAAACTTTTGCACCGATCTGATAAATCATGGCTGCCGCAAATCGTTAGACTCGTAGGAGCACCACATGTACTTCAGCCACAGTGATGTGTCCTGGACAAGACAGCCTGATGAAGCCCAACCCTCTTCCATAGGAGCCAGTCTGTCCTGCTATTTATTCATAACTGGGGGAAAAGAGGACACATACATTCATACAACGTAAATGAATGTAATTAACTCGTTAGTATCACTCGCTACTTTCGAATCTCTAGCTTGGTTTCAACTTCAAGATAATAATCATTAAATCGACTTTGTCAGATACTTTCCAATGTTTTTACCGTTTCAAACTAAAAATTGTGCCTGGCTATTGTAGAGATCAAAATGATTTATGTTAAAATTTACTTCAACAATAAAAAGTGAAAGAATCAAATAAAAAATATGGCAGCATCTTGTTAAACCAAATGTGTTAGCAATATGTTGACATAATCTTAATTTAATTATTTTAATCTAATTTATTTCACAATTTTAATTATTCTAAATTACCTTAGTTAGGGTTTTCCCCCTCTTATCGGCAATATAACCTGAGATATCATATATTATATATATATATATATATATATATATATATATATATATATATATATATATATAATCAAATTTGCTTTTATTTCAAATTAATTTGATTTACATTGCGACACGGAAATTTATGTTTCGAGATTTTACCTCGACATCAAGTAGTGTTGATTTATTGTTGTGAAAATGATTTGCATTTGAATGTATAAACCAACACGCTTGTTATTTAAAGGGTTGATATGGATGGAGGGAGACAAAAATTTATGTATATATTTAATTTAACTAATCAGAATTAAGTTCAAACTTTTAAATTTTGAAAATATAGGTTATATGTTTAAGGAATACAGGTTTTCTTTTTTCAATCCTAACGGGAACGTGTCAGTCAATTGAACCACTGTCTAGACTCCTTCCTACCTGCAAATCTAACATACATTTTCCCTCCTATTTCCTCCCTTCCTCTTCTATCATTTCTCCTTTCTTTTTTATTCTTTCTTCCTCCTTTCCTTTCCTTCTTTCATTCCTTTCTATTCTTTACGCTTTTCTTTTTCTCTTTGAAAGCTTATTTCCAGTTTTTTTTCCAGCACACAAACTGAAACAATTTTTTGAATTTTACATAATATTAAAAACTACCGATGAAAACAATTAAATTCGCTGAAAAGATCACGTGATTATGTAAATTATGACTATATATATATATATATATATATATATATATATATATATATATATATATATGCGGTGAAGTAGAAAATATTTGCTGATATTAATATTACATAATTTACAAAATGGAGGGTTGAACCAAATTGCTTTCTTTCTTCTGTTCGTCTTATTTGTATTATAGAAAGTATTTACCGATATCAATATTACAATAAACTATTTACCGATATTTAATATTACCCATGTATATATTATATACGTTAATATTACATATATATATATACTATATATATGATTATATATTATATATATTAATATTGCACACACACATATATATATATATTATATATATATAAATGATTATATTATATATATATATTAACATTACACATATAGTTTATATATATGGATATATATATATGATTAAAAAAGAAGACAAGAGGAAAACCATATTTCTTTGCTTTATGGACGAGACTACTGGTTTCGTCCACAAGGCAAAGAAATGAAATTAATTTTATTCTAAATAAACTTATTTTACATAAAATATTTTTAAATAAAATAACTTTAAGTAAAATTAAAATTAATTTCATTTCTTTGCCTCGTTAAAGTTCATCAGAGGTCGAAACGCTTAAGCGAAAATATAGTTTTCTATTTGTCTTCTTTTTTAATCATACAGTTTCTTTCCTCAGATTATAAGTTTGATTTTTTGCGCACACACATACACACACAGATGTATGTGTGTGACTGTGCATTAGTGTTTTTTGTGTGTGTCCGCATGTACATATATTTATGACGTACATTTAAACCCTTTTATTAAATTCCCCCGACAACATTTTGTCTGAGATTTTAGTATATTTTTGTAATTTACGAATAAGCTGTCGCACATTCGGAATCAAATTCGTGAATAAGCTGTCCAAAGTTCATGTTTCTATTTGAGTAATTGTCGAAATCTCTAGTCATTAACAGGAACGCTAATGTTGTTGATGTCATGAAGGAAACATTTTATTAGCCTAATTCTGGCGTTTTTAGCAACACTACATTTCAAATTTAAATATACGATTATCGACTACAAATGGCCTCATGTATTGAACGGTTTTACAGCGCTTAAAATGCCATCATGTGCTGAAAGATATATTTAATGCGAGTTGTTTCTTTTGTCTTTTTAGTAAATATTGACCCCATTAGTTTTGTGCCTTTTTTTACATTAAATAAATTGAAATTTGCTCATGTTAATAGCCCTAAATTATTTCTGTCATGTGATGATTGAAATGTTTATAAAACTGATCTTAGAAATAACAAAAACTTTTAATTCGAACAAGTGATTTTTTTTACAGTTTAACGTACCCTGTATAAGAGAGAGCCGCTCGAGTTAGAGGGTGCAAAGTGAGTGGTACAGTTTAAACGGATATATGGAGAAAATAACGGTTAACCGTAGCATTGAACAGGTTAAGCTTTGCGGTGATCGGGAAAATATATTCTTTGAAGACGATTCTACAAAGCAATGGCTTTCGGGAAGAAGATGCTCGAGTTAAATTTACTTTTCACTAATGGAATATGGAGGGAATGATGGTAATTCTCTACAATGTGCGAAGCATGGCGGTTCTTAGTCGTGAAGCTAAGAGCGGGTATAACTAAGGAATGCAGTTCGTCTGACTACTTCCCACGAAACAGCGATAGAAAAGTGAGAAGGATGCGACCTTTGGTCCGTGATAGTAACATTGTAGGGTAGAAAATAATGTGTTCCTCAAAAGGACGCGTAGAAATTTTGGACTTTCTCGAGACTGAAAAGTGAGGACTGGGCATCTCCTGCAGCGGTGGTCCATTTTATGCCTGATCTGCCTCCTGTAAAGACAGACGATAGAACGAGAAGTCAGGTACTTAACTAGAGCGGTGCAAAGAACCGACCATTTTCTCACCATCTTTAAGGGATGAATCTTACACAGTGCGATAGGTAAATTGTCGTCTAAATTAGGCAGAAATGAAAATAACACCAACATCGAATTAAAAACAGATATATTCACTAAGATTTCACAAATATGACTTGAAATAGTAAAGAGAATTCAATAAAATTGCCATTGTACTTTTTTTTTCGCACCCATCCATGTAACCCCCTGCGCACCAATGGCAGTACTGCCTCGATTGGGGTGAAATGATTATTATGTATATATATATATATATATATATATATATATATATATATATATATATATATATATATATTACGGAAGTAAACGAAGATTAACGAAACTCAGTTATACGCAACCGACAATTTGAAATGATTTGTTTGAACATTATTTTTGATCGATACTCATATTTAAGTAGATATTCTGTTTTTAATTAAACAGTATTATATCTTTATATCTACCGGCCTGATTATTTACGATAATCTTTTATTACGAAAATGTGTGTCATTCGACAGGATTCGAACCTGCGACACCTATCCACATAGAGGAAGCTACCATGTGATCTGGCACGTCTTAGACCTCTCGACCCGAATGACCTTCAGATATGGTTATTGCAATGAATCGAAAATTGTGGTATATAGGCTCGATTAAAACATCGTTTAGACTGATAGATATAGATGATATAAAGTGGGTGATCGATTCTATATTATAATCAATACATAAACTGATCCCTGACTATGTGAGGTGATATTTTTCTACCTCTAATTTTGGCTTTCTGATAAATTTCAAGGTGTCGTTAGCGTTCTAACATTTTGATCTACATCTGAGCACAACTTCCGTCGAACTAGACAGCAAAATGCAGACGCAAAGTCGAATCTATCAAACATACAAATACTTACACAACGTCCATATATTTTTTTATTTTTTTTAATCATTTCACCCAAGCAAGACATTCCACTGCCACTATTGCGCATGGGGCTACATAGGCGAAGGTGAAGGGGGTGATAGATGGGTAAGGATACAGAGGATGGGGTTAGGGTAGATGGGAAGGGTGTTTGAAAGAATGGGGGCAAGTTAGTGTGTTAGGAGGTGTCTATTGACCTTACATTTAAACTAGTGGAGATTGTAGCCGTCGGGGAAGCAATCATGTGGAAGGGAATTCCACAGTCGAGAAGTGCGAGAGAAGAAACGGTTGGAGCAGAAGTTGCGGTTGCATTTTATCGGTTTCACTGTAAAAGGGTGGGATCTCGTAGCTAATCTAGTATCTCGTGCAAATTCGTACCAAGGGGGCCACCAGTGATCTAAATTCATCGGAGCAGAAGCCGTGAAAGTATTTATAGAAGAGGCACAGGGAAGCCACGTTGCGTCGGCGAGAGAGTGACTGCAGGTGGTCTGCCAAGTCGGTATCGATCACATTGCAGACCCTCCGCTGTACTTTGTCGAGAAGCCCGAGGAGAGTAGCAGAGGAACCCGACCAGATCTGGCAGCAGTATTCAATGCACGGGCGGATGGTAGATGTATATATGTGCAGGATAGACTCAGACGGAAAAAACTTCCGGGCCCTGCACAGAGAACCGACTTTCATATATATGTATGATTATACATATATATATATATATGGTGTAAGCTAAAAAGGTTACTAAATGAGAAATAACCAAAACAGAAGTTGGAAAATGAAACAGTAATCTTTGTAATATCTACAAAATATTATACAAGCCACCTGCGCAAGGGAGATAACTACTTCTATGGTGAACTGCTAGACAGCAATATAGGTATTTAACTGCCTCCCCACTTGAGAAAAAGTGTGTCACAAGGCCTTTTTAATGTGGGTAATCCGAGAAATTTTAATGTTGGTAATCCATAAAATTCCGTACAAAACATTTAAATTTCGTCATTAAATAACCTGTAGAAGTTGATATGCCACGAAACAATATCAACTAAACGAGCTCAATTTTACGTCCCATAATTTCACAAATTCCTGCTACTCTATATCACTTCTAAATAAAGACAATAAGAAAATTGTTATATTTTTAATTATATCTGAATTGTTTGCATCTTATCCAAAACTTAAACTTATTGACCCAGCCATGTTTATCAAATAAATATACTGTTAATTTCAGCTTCTTTTCTCGCGCTTCCCGTCTGTGGAACTCCCTTCCACAAGTCTGCTTTCCCGACAGTTACAATCTCCAGGTGTTTAGATGTAGGGTCAATAGACACCTCCTATCACACTAACTCCCAACTATTCTCACAACACTCTCATCTACCCAACCCTCATTCTCGGTATCCTCACCCGCCTATCACCCACCCTCTGTTATGTCCTATATTTGACCAGCCTTTCTCCTCTCTACGTAGCCCCCTGCACAGTAGTGGCAGTGACATGCCTTGCTCGGGGTGAAACGCTTATAAAAAAAAAAAAAAAAAAAAAAAAATTTGCTCTACACAAATAGAGTAATAGAAAATTATATATAAGGTGCTAAGTACTCATATGAAGCTCATAATTCTTCGCAAATTATGTCTATCCTTCACGACACAAATAAATTTCTATAATTACGAATCATATTTTTTACATCTTTTTCGAATCTTTAAGACGCTCTTGGTGACACTGGAACAAACGGGAATTTCTTAGACAGGTCTGTCTGTGAATCTCTAAATAAATGAATATATTCTCAATTTGGGGCGCAACAGTCTTTAAGGCAAATATTATTAAAGAATACAGACATTTTTACGGTGATTAATTTTTTACTAATCAAATTTTTCAAATTACAGAAAGACCTTCCAGAAATTGTCCAAAATCGGAAAGTTTGTGGAGCGTATAATCACCTCTTATTTGCTGTTGTTACCAGACCCACCCTGACGCAAGTTGGTATCACCTGTTAGGGCTCCAGCTATATTCCAGATAATGAACACTCAAAGTGGGGTCAATACACAATTAAAGCATAGTTTGTTTTTAGTCCTGGTTATAATGATAAACTTTATCCGGTAGAATGGCTTCCGATCGGGAAATTAGAGAATTTGGGGTGCGTGTTACTGTGCTCAAGTCTACCCTGACTGGGGATGGTAGCGTCTTTTATAGGTAAGTTTTGAACACCAAAATCTGCCTCAAAATATACAAATGCATGATATATATATATATATATATATATGTGTGTGTGTGTGTGTGTGTGTGTGTGTGTGTGAGTTTCTGAATATCTCATGAAATTGATATCCGCTTACTCCTTCGTATCGCAGTGTCATTCTCGCTAGTACTTTTCTGGATCAATTTAATTTTTACACACACACACACACACACACACACACACACACACACACACACACACACACACACATCTATATATATACATACACACACACACACACACACACACACACATATATATATATATATACACACACAAAAATCTACAGTGAGCCAAAACCTACCGCGGTTTCACACTACGGATCGTAGTGTGAAAAAAACCCTTTTGCCCTGACGATCCGTAGTGTGAAACCGGCGGTAGGTTTTGGCTCACTGTAGATTTTTGTGTGTTTTTGCTCTACTATTGTATCTTTTCTTTCGTACTTTGTATTGAGCACTTTTTCTTGTGTTTGGTTCCGTTTGGGGTTTTTCTTTACTGCGGAGTATTGAATGTTTTGTTCTTGTTCCGCGGGTTTCTTTTTTTTCTCCCCATTTATCCGACGTCCTAGTACACCGGATTGTAACGGATTTAGGTTCTGTTTGTTAATGGTTTTTTCGGAGCTTTATTTTAGTATAAATTTACGGCCGGCATACTTTCAGAGTATGTAGTTATTATTATATATATATACTAGCATCATAGCCAGGCGTTGCCAGTGCAACTTAGAACATTTTTTAATTAGATGATTAATGCAGCGTATTGCGATTTCCAAGCGCTTGTAGTCGCCGCCTCATTTTAAAACTCAGTTATATAAAAAAATAATTATATAAAAAATTGTTGTTTAAAAATTGTTCAAAAATTCCATTAAAAAAATCTTTTGTTTTGCATAAACGTGAATTGATGTTTTGTGTGACATTGTAAATAACATTGCGTTTGTTTTTGTTTCAAGATTACAAGGAAAATATTTACATTTTTTGTTGACTAAATGAATTTCAGAAATCTTTGAAGAATATTTAAAAATGTAGCCAATTTAATTATAGAGGAAAAAATTACATTAATACCACACGAACTACAGACAGTTGATTCCCTGCATGAAATATTTTGCGAAAGCAAAGCTTTATTTTTTTTAATTTTATTTTCTGAAGTATGAAACATTAAAATGATTTAAATAATGAAATTAACCATTGGTACTCTTTTTTTTACATATTTTCTTTGAAAAAACAATTTTTTTAAAAATATTTCTTTTGTTTTAAAATTACGGGAAAAGTATTCACATTTTTTTATTGACCAAATGAATTTTTGAAAAAGTAAATATAAAGGTTCATTTTATTTTGGTCGCGTTTGACACGTGTGATTTGATTTCTGTGACGTAATCTAGCAACCATCTTAGATCTTAGATGTTTTACCAAGCAAATGAAAAGAATCGGCTCCATTGGTCAAAAAGTGCGAAAGGTAAAAATTGCAGAACTTAAACTCAAAAAATATGTGTCAAACTGGCTTCCCTGCAGATATGTGTCCCTAGAAAGTTTGAATGGCATAGCTTAAAAAATGTAGGCGTGCATAGATTACAGTCACTCACAGACTCAAAGATTGCCTTATATATATATATATATATATATATATATATATATATATATATATATATATGCACTGCTAAAAAAATAAGGCGAACACTTTTTAATCAGAGTATAGCAACCTATCAGTCAAACCATTGGGATATTGATCTGGTCAGTTAAGTAGCAGAGGGGGTTGTTAATCAGTTTCAGCTGCTTTGTTGTTAATGAAATCAACAACAGGTGCTTCAGAGGGGCAACAATGAGACACACCCCAAAACAGGATTGGTTGAGGCAATTGATACTTATTTTCCCTTCTCATCTCTTTTGGCTGATTTTTTACTGACTGACTGACTGCGGTAGTCTTTCATTTGTCTTGGATCAAAATCTCTGTTGATAGCATGGTGAGGTACCTGGACGCTACATAGGTTTCACAAGTAGTGCAACTCCTCCAGGATGGAACATCAATACGTGCCGTTGCAAGAAGGTTTGCTGTGTCTCTCAGCACAGTCTCAAGAGCATGGAGAAGATTCCAGGAGACAGGTAGTTATTCCAGGAGACAGGTAGTTATTCTAGGAGAGCTGGACAGGGCCCCAGAAAATCCTTAAACCCGCAGCAGGATTGCTACCTGCGCCTTTGTGCAAGGAGAAACAGGATGAGCACTGCCATAGCCCTCCAGCAGGCCATTGGTGTTAATGTTTCTGACCAAACAATCAGAAAAAGACTCCATGAGGCCCCCGACGTCCTGTAGGGGGCTCTGTGCTCGCTGCCCAGCATGGTAGAATTGGCAGCTACGCCACTGGCGTCCTGTGCTCTTCACCGGTGAGAGCAGGTTCAATCTGAGCACATGCGACAGATGTGAAATGCTCTGGAGATGCCGTGGAGAACGTTATGCTGCCTGCAGCATCAATTAGCATGACCGGTTTGGTAGTGAGTCAGTGATGGTCTGGAGAGGCATAGCCCTGGATGGACGCACAGACCACTACAGGTTAGATAATGGCACACTGACTGCTATTAGGTTTCTGGATGAAATCCTTGGACCAATTGTCAGAAGCTACGCTAGTGCAGGGGGACCTGGGTCCTCCTGGTCCACGACAATTCCCGACCTCATGTGGCTAGAGTATGCAGGCAGTTCCTGGAGGATGAAGGAATTGATACCATTGACTGGTCCCCACGTTCATCTGACCTAAACACAACAAAACACCTCTGGGACATTATGTTTAGGTCCATCCGGTACCGATCTGGGAGGAGATCCCCCAGGACACTATCCGTCGTCTCATTAGGAGCATGTGCCGACGTTGTCCGGCATGCGTACAAGCACTTGGGAGCCACACATACTACTGAGAATCATTTCGAGTTTCTAAATGTCATTTTGGCAAAATGGACCAGTCTGCTGCATCATTATTTCACTTTTATTTTGGGGGTGTTTTTGATTCCCCCCGCCATCTATAGGGTGATCATTTTCATTACTATCAAATTATGTGGTATCATTTTTTACTAATACATTATCTACTTATTATCAGGAAAAATATTCAAGATCATTTTCCCCTTTTTAAATCTGATATGTTTTCGAAGTGTTCCTCTGATTTTTTTGAAGAGTGTATAATAAAATGTCAAACAATGTATTATCATTAAGATTCTTATGTAATTTTTTTCATGTCTTCGTATAATTTTATTTTTCAGAACTCTATATAAAAATTGTCTAATGACTCTATACAAGATACAAGACTCTATATGAGTAAAATTTATACATGTTTATTTACAAGTAAAACAAATGGCTAAAAGTATAGTCGAAAGTGCTCAAAGCTACAAAATCTTTGGGCAATTCTTATATAATTTGAGTTCTGAAAAGAAAAAAACTGTACTGACATGAGAAAAATTATTTAAAAAACTCAATGATTGCCTGTCATTTTAATGAAACCTGTATAAAAGAGAGAATGTTGCCCAAATACACAATATATATATATATATACATATACATATATATATTTCTGTGTGCGTATTGTATATATATATATATATATATATATATATATATATATATATATATATGGAATACACTATTCCTCAGATAATGGACTCTCCCTTCTATATTAATAAGAGTTACCAGGAAGTTAACGGAGGAAGTTCTTGAGAAGTATAGTGAAGCAAAAACTAAGATAAAAGGGCTGAAGAAATACAGACATACAGGCAGATAAACAGATACACACACAAACATCATGCCTTTTATATATATATATATATATATATATATATATATATTATCGATTTTCTGCACTATTGTAAGAACTGCAACCTTGAAACTTCTGAGTATCGTTTCTCGTGTCTTGCCTATGAGTGTATCAAATTTGATTAAAATCGGACCATTCCTTCTATAACCCGATTTTTTCGATTATCGATTTTCGATATTTATCGAGGGTACCTCGACAGAAATCCTAGCTAAGAACACTCGCAGAAGCTTATAGTACAAATGTGTAAATTTTCAAGAAAATCGGTTCAGCCGTTTCGTAGTCTATAGGTAACGGACACACACACAGAGACACACACACACAAAGACAAAGTTCTATTTATGAATAAGTTTATATATATATATATATATATATATATATATATATATATATATATATATAAGTTTGTGTGTGTGCATTGTGTTTCTTTCAAGGCCGTTCGAA